>CAJNIZ010043327.1:160739-171453 GCA_905231905.1 Symbiodinium pilosum
TGGGTGGTTGGGTGGTTGGGTGGTTGATTGGTTGGTTGGTTGGTTGGTTGGTTGGTGGGTGGGTTGGTTGGTGGGTTGGGTCGGGTCGGGTCGGGTCGGGTCGGGTTGGGTTGGGTTGGGTTGGGTTTGGTTGGTTGGTTGGCAAGAGATTCCACAAAATGCCCATGAACTTGAGAAACCGTTTTCTCAAAACGCGCCTGGTCCAAGTAGCGTGCGATCTTCTTGGGTATCCGATCGTGTTGGGCCAGATTGGCTGACAAATCTACCTTCCGGCGCAGTGCTGCAGACTAACTTGACGGTCTCTCAAAAAGGAACCACGGATATGTGTGGGTCCCGTGGATACATCCCGGTGGACAAGGCATGCAGAGGGTGCTTCGTGTGAATCTGCAAGCTCTAAACCCTAAACCGTAAATAGGAGTTTCCATTTCCTTTCCATTATCCCAATACAACCCCAATATAACCCTAATGTTACCCCAATGGGTACAAGAACTTTAAACCTTGAACAAACACTAAATAGTAGTTTCCATTTTCTTTTCCATTATCCCAATATCACCCCCAATATAACCCTAATATTACCCCCATGGTTACAAAGCCCTAAGCCCTAAACAAACCCAAAATACTAGTTTCCATTTCCTTTTCCATTATCCCAAAATCACCACAATATAATCCTGATATTACCCTAATGGGCACAAAAACCCTAAACCCAAAATAGTAGTTTGCATTCTCTTTTCCATTATCCCTACCTAGCCCCTGCATTACCCCTAGGGGCATCTTCCAGAAGCACAATCCAAATGAAGTGCGCGATCTCATATGACACACATCCGGTCCTATATTAGGTGTTCTATAGGGGTTCTATAGGGGTTTTATAGGTATTCAATAGGTATTATTTAGGGGTTACATTGGGGTTATGTTAGGGTGAAGCCAATATTCAGTTGCCTCGTCAAATGGCGCCTGCGGGGGCAAATCTCCCTTACGGAGCCTTGGCCACCAGGACAAGGCAAGGGCTCAGGCGTTAGCCACGCAGGCTCGAGGTTCTTGGGTTCAGTGGTTAGGGTTCGCGGCTTAGGATTTCGACTTAACTGGGGGAGCTCCAAAACAGGATGGATCCCAAGACTAGAGACATACATAAGGAGGGCTGCAAGCTGGATGGCTCTCCCTTGCGCCGCTGCCAGAACAAGAGGAGTCCAAAGGGTTCGGACATAACTATTTAGGAGGTTTCCCAAAATTGGGTATACAAATTTTTGGGGTCCCCATACTACGAACTACAGTACGGTAGTTTGGCGTCTACATTGGGCTTCCCTTACCTTGGGAAACGACTTTGAACACTTCAACATTGATTCTTAAACACGAACAGATAATCTCAAAACTTCTGCAGCTGTGAGACCTCACAGAAGCAATGACATCTACCAAGGCTTCAACAATGGTTCAACGAGCCCAGAACAGTGGATTCAACAGCAAAGCAAACAAGACCGGCTTGTGGAGTCATTTATGTCATGCGGCAAGTTTCCACAGCCAAGTGGTTCGGGTTGTGCCGCACAGAGTCTACTGGTGCTGAGAATAAATGCTAAAGGAACCTCAGTAGAGGGAATGCTCTACGTCGTTCCAGATTATGGTTATCGAACGAGTACACCTGCCGGTGAGACCCAGGTTTGGAAACACTGTAATTATACACCAGTCTGTATTACAAGCAAGGACCTCTTCATGAACATGGTAGATCAGCGATTCAGTATGCTTGGTACGGCTTAGGCCACAAAGAAGTAGTGGCAGCGCAAGAAAGTTTGCTTGATAAGATATGTACTGCTAGCATACCGGAAGTCCCATAAGAGACTATCCCTCAAGAGATGTTTAGAAACAGGCCTTTGCTGAACACCCCAGAACACAGACCGTGATTCGCCAGCACATCCCTAGCGCTCCCCCTGGAAAAAGGACAGTAGTCAACGTAGGCCCCATAGGCCTCCTGGAGGATTTCCGCCAGCCCTGAGACCCTAGAACCCAGCGCCAAGACCCTGAAATCCCTGAACCTAAGCTCTAAACCCTGAACCCTGAACCCTTATACATGGTGAGTCTCTGATCTGCCGGGGCCATGAGCCCAGAAGGCCCCACTACCTGAGCAAAAAACAGTTGTGAAGGTCTAGTGTTTAGAGTTTCTCTCAAAAAGGAGTACCCATGGCCACAGATTGTTTGGGGACTACACGGATGTTAATGAGAGGGGCCCGCCCAGATTCTATAGGGAATGCTGTCAGAAATTCATTGCATAGAGAATATTTCACCTGCCTATTCCTTATTACCTATAGGTTCATGCCCTAGCTTTGTTTGGGTTCTCATTGAGGTGTTGGATTTGCAACAACAGGTATGCCGAAAAGGGGTTTGGGTATTTACCCTCGACCCTCGGATAAGCCTGGAGATAGCCCCAAACCCTGTAGTCCCCCTTGAGTACATAGAATATGGCTTTGGGATATTTTAATAAGATCCCCATCTACCCCATATTCTATCTACTTAAAGGGGACTATACACCCCAAACCTTAAACCCCCCTAAACTCTTCGCAGTCTCGTACCATGAGTATTAGGTCTTGCAAGATCTCGCTCATCAACAGTAGCTCTCAAAAGGCCAGACATCCTCAAGTCCAATGGGCCCAAAAAGTTGACATGGAACCCCAAGAAGGGCCTCATAACGACTTCGTGTACTTGGGGGAGGGGGTTTCCAGTCCCAAATTCGTGGTAGCAGTTGTTTATGTTACCGAGAACTCAAATGTTAGAGGTCCGTGATGGGGGCTCTGCACTCGACCGCCTGAATGGGTTTAAGGTTGAAAGCTAGAGTAGATAGAGGGCAAGAACAGGTGTTGACGTGAACTTATGACATAGGATACCTGCCTTCAGCACCAGATTCCTGTTTTTGTGTTGTGATACACTCCGCAAGAATATGAGCAACTTCTGATATGTGGAACCCTTCCACCTTCTGCAAACTCCAACTTGGGGTTTCCAACAATTGGTATCCAAACTTCAACGCTAAACAAAGGCCTCCCCAGAGCTAAAATAGAACCTTACAAACTGCTCTGCGTTTGCCATGGTCAATCCCGCGATGTTCCACGTAGTGCCTCAAGCTGTGAGGACCCTAAACCCTAAACCCCAACTAATATATAGTCTCAATATATCCGCTATGATCCCTATATAACCCCTATATATCCCCTATATAATGATACCCCCTAACCCTAATTTCAAAATTCCTGGAGTGGCCTCCGGCTCCCAGTAGCTGCCATGCGGAAAGGTTGGGTCAGCACCTCAGCTGCTTCAGAACGCGAGCGCCGGAAAAAAAAGAGCTTCATATATTCATATATGCGCCAGCCAGACGCGGCTGGGATTTCAGGGCTAGGACCTTCTCCAAGGACGTTTCCGGGTGGGTATAGTTCTCGGGCAGGTATGAATATATATATATATATTAAGGCTTTACAGGCCCTATATAGGGGAAATATAGGGGTTCTATAGGGGCTGAATGGGGTTCTATAATAGGGGTTATGTACGGGTTATATAAGGGCTCCAGATATGAATCTCATGTATCTCCGTGGCACATGTCCCGTAAGCCGGAAGAGAAAGAAAAGAGAAGAATCAAAAGAGCAAACCACAATAAAAAACCAGCACTTCAGCTCGCAATGGGTTTGCCGCAGGCGGAGGACAGCAAGAGTACATCTCCAATAGTCTGAACTTTAAACATCACTGAGGCCACACACATGTCAACTTCTACCACCTTGTGTAGAGGCTGCGCTAGTTGCCTTTCATAACTACACTTATAAATCTCATAACTATAACTAGTAAGACTTGTAGCTATATATATCCTCCTTGACATTACTCATGACCTTAAATCCTAATCCCTAAGTAGTACAACTCAGGGCCCCATCTTGTAACACCTTCCCAAGACGGGACAAGCACCTGCCAAGTCGAAGGTCGTGGTGTTGGTGGCCTGGGTCTTCACGTAGCGGAAGACACCTTAGTATACTATAGTATAAGAGAGTTTAAGATAGTATAATATAGTATAATACTGGGCATAAAATAGTTTAGCATAGTATAGTATAGTATGGTATAGTATAGTACGGGTGGTCTGGAAGTTAGGGCACATGTGGGGTCAGGGTTCCTCTTCGGCTGTACACTCTGACATTGGCATGGGCAATGCCATCCTGGCACGTACTGTTTGAAACAGCGCATGCGGCTCAAACGCTGAATCAGAGTACAAGTGCAAGCTCAAACTAAAAGCATATGAGCTATAGTCTGAACTCCGAGTGTCCCCCTTAATAAGCCCCATAGTAGTCCCCTAAATAATTCCCCAATATATATATATATATAACCCCCTTTAAGGAGTGTAGAGTATAGCTCATATCACAAGGCATGCCCTCCACCCTGAACCCTGGAAAGCCCCCAGCCTCGCGCTGAAAAGCTTACTTGTGAAAGCCTATAGTCCCCACTTGCGTAGATAGAGTATGGCTTTGGGTATATTATAATAAGATCCCGATATACCCCATATTCTATTACTTAATAATAGACACCTCGGACCCAAAGTAGCTATGCAAGAACCTATTTGGTATTTTTGCAGAATAGGGGGACCCCAGAATAGACCGCTAAATACTATGATCCTTATTATCGGGACCCTCAAAAAGCTACCCGTAATTTTGGGAACACCTATCTGGGCCCAAATTAGAATTCCATTTAAGCACTTGGAAATGAAGCACCCAAATTTTAGCTTTTAACCCTAGGGTTGAAACGCCAATCCCCTAAACCTTAGGTCCATCCACCCCCTAGTAGTAGCTCCGTAATATGGAGTTAGTAGGGCTTTAGAATACATACAATAGTTTATTGTGGTACCGATTGACGGGTGGGGGATTGACCCAACCTAAACCCTAAACCCAAGGGACCTACATCATCCGTGGGAAGGTGAACATGGGTCGGTGATTCAAGACCTTGGGAGGGGAAGCTGGGAAGACCCCTAACATACTATAGTCCTTATTACAGGGACCCCCCCAAAAAGCTACCCCTAACATCCCATTTCTTAACACAAGGATCCGCGAGCAGAGCTCTGGGTGCAAGAGCCCCAAACCGAAACTCATGTTATTGTCCACACGGCCCCTGCGCGAGTTCGTTTGAACCTACGGGTCTCAAAGTCGAGGACCAGCTGTGCTATGCCAGTTCAGGTATATCGCCCAGATACCTAAACCGGAAGCTGTAAACCTCAGTCTGAGACCCTTTTCACCTGGGTCAGCCCTGATCCGCGAGCCCGAAACCGTACAGGCTGAATTCGCAGAGCTTCGGCCACTGGCAGCGCGGGCGTTGCCTGGCTCATGCCGTATCACATTCCACAACTCCTTCCTCTAATAGCAGCTCTCTCCCCTCATCATGCATGTTTCCGCGGACATATATGTTTGTTGGATGGGGTTGTAGGTTGGGAGTTAAGTTTTACAGGGATCCAGGAACAATGACCCATCGAATGGGTAACTCGACCCGCACCAGCAGATCCCAGCTTCGATGCGAGACACTCGAATCCTATAATCTACTGTAATATATCAAAATATACATCAAAACTTACAATAATATACTATAAGCTACTATAACATACCATAACATACTATGATATAGGATAATTATACCACAATATACCAAAGTATACCCCATATCCCAGTTAGGCATGGAGTTAAGGCAGCCTCCCCTCAGGTTTTAGGTTCAGCCCCCCACCCAGTAATGGGTACCACAAGGGACTATTTTAGGTATATCGAGGCCCTAGTAACTCCATATTAAGGAGCTATTTCTAGAGGGGGATTGACTTAAGTTAGGTCTTAAGAGACAAACTCCTTAAATCCTAAACCCTAGTAGCATCTGGTTCTAAATTGTGCGTAGAAGACGTTGTTTTTCAATCCTGGGAGCTAATGAAAAGGCAAAAGAAGCTATTATACTTTGTCAGGGGCACGTAGGATCATTGTCATGCCACCAACGACGGTGCATGCTTTGAAGCACGGAGTTGTAGCTCCCAAGGTGGCACTTTCTGGTACCCTGGGTCGAATCTCATGTTTTTTGGGGGTGGTAATAGGATAGAGGGAGAGCCTTTGTACAATTCACTCCTACACTAAACCCTGAACCCTAAACCCTGATTCATGAAGGTATCTCTATGTCTTCGCAAACTGCAGCCCCGCTGCCGCAGTCGCAGTGCGCTACTCCCCTGAAGTCGGAGGGCTCCATGACCTGAAAGCAGATGTGTTGTCTATGTATACCTGGACCCTCCAAATGCTCCAATGAAGTTCTTGTTTTGGGTTTGGTATGGCTTTTTGGTTACGACTCTCATTCGGGACTGCCCAAAAGGTACTACATTGGACGGCTTGAATTTTTGGCTTTGTCAGCAGCAGACGGGTAGCTAGAAGGCAAGGCACACGTGTGGTCCGACTCGAAACGCATCAGGCTTCGGAGTTTAGGCATTGGGGCTCAGAGGAAGCTACAGCTGATCCCAAAAAGCTTGCATAATCCTAGGTACCTTTCGAGAAGACTCTCTCAAAATCCTGAGCTGAAGACGCTAGCCTGATTTCATCCTCTCTTTCTCAACCCTTACGCCCGGAGCTTCTGCCCATAACATGAAAAATCAAAGCACAACCCCTGGAACTACCCAGGCCTCTTTATTGCGTGGCGGAGTCTTACCTTTATGGGGGGGGGTATTACCTTCGTAGCAGACAGCAATGCAAACAAAAGCGGCTTTCTTGTTTTCCAAAGGCACTAGTTCTCAGACCCAGAAACACATGAAACACCGCCAAATGCAGAACCCCAGGCAAAACCTCAAACTCTGCCTAAATCTCCCAGACACGTTTCCAGGGTAACAGCCCGTGCGCCCATCATTTGGGGACGAAAATCCCATGTATTTGGGAGGTCCTGCCTGAGACAATGGCAGGCCCAGCTGTTTTGCTACCTCTTTGGCCCATACCTGAAAGCATACAGGGTGGTGCTTCCCCCACAGGTACATGACTAAATTTATAAAGAATTTTAAAGGTCATAACTTTAGTGAAGAGGACTTTAACTGTACTTATCCCCCTGATAACTTAGGGGCCCCACATTGTAGTCTTACTTTGGTACGAGAGTCTGCACCTCGTAGAAGCAGCAACAACGCAACGTCTAACGCTCGAACTGCCATGGCAAGGGATACAAGGGCATCCATCTCTCTGTAGGCAAGGTTAGATATACGACCACATGATCGGGAAGCCGGATAGATACCGCTGATACTAAAAGTGCGGCACAACATTCGCATATCCCTAGGGATCCATGTATGTAAATAATCCCTAGATTGGGCCCCAAAGTCTGTAAATATTACCTACATTGGGCTATTTGGATCCCTAGGGTAGCACCATGACTCTCAAGGTAAAAGGAGGACGCATTGACACCAGATCTGGTCCCAAAGCTGTTCTGGGAGTCCCAAATTTCCTGTTGTTGACGGAATTAGAACCAAATCACCAAAGCTCAATAGGTAACTGCTAAAAGTTGGCGCTTTTGGGGCAGACCCACCTTGTTTGGATTCTCTTAGGTCTCCGGGTCCATTGCTCGTAATCAACATACCAGTGACCACAATACACTACGCAGGTTTTAATGTGGCTCGCGATGATAGTGGGGCTTCCTTCTTTTACGCAAAATGCCTTCTATGGATCCTACCCTAACCTGGCAGCTTCCTGCTCTTCATGGCCTCTAGGCCAAGGTAACCTTCCTCGAACAACGGAGCAAACACCTTTTTAGATGTCCAGGTTCCTAGCCGTGATATTGCCAACAGTGCGCCTGAGCACATGAGAAAAGCCAAAGCCCTAAGGGTCCAAGTACCCAAGGATCATATACTTACCCAAAACCAAAACTATAATTACCATTACCCAAAACCCAAGTACCTAAGTATTGGGTACATGGACCCTTTGGGAAGAGCCTCCTCTTCCTCGGTCAGCTTCTCCTTCAAGGCTTCTATGGGGTTAGGGTTTTAGGGGTTTAGAGTTCCGGGGTTTAGGGTTTAAGGTGAGCAGAAGAGCTTCTTGTTGCTTAGCTTCCACTCAAAGAAAAGCTCCTTGGGAAGGACTGGGCTTCTGGCACCTCCTTTGAGAACCTGTACTCCTTGTCAATGTGAAGCCAAACAGGCCCACAGATTCATGGATTTAGCATGCTGAAGTAGGATGGTCAAAGAGGCTATTTCTTGACCTGGGCTGATAATGCCATACGGAACCGAACCCTGAAAAAAGGAGATACAGGAGTGATGACTCTAGTGGCCGAACGCTCGACGGCCATGGACGGTCCATCCGTCACACCCCAAGCCCTAACAGAAAAGGCCGTGTGTGGTGGCATGGTTGTGGCAACAAAAAAGAAATCTCCGAAAGAACTCCAGCAGCAATACGCTCTTATGATTGCCTGTTCTAGTGTACAGCCGCCGTCTCCTTCCTTTTTTTGGAGTTGTGATGGCGCCATCGTTGCATAAGATTTTCCGCTTCTGCACGCGTAGGCGCCCTGAAGTAAAGACCCTGTGAGGGACGGCATCGTAGGGTCTGGGTTAGGAGGACCCCCACCGTGTAGTAGTGGTATAATCGGAACATAGTGAGACACTACACAAAACCTTATTGTCCCATAGTCACTATTGCAGGGTGGGGGGGTCCACCTAAAGTCTAGATATTCCTTTATGCCTGGGGGTCTGCATAAATGGCTGATCCCACTTTGGACCCCAATATATTACAATCATTACCAAAAAGTCTCCTGCCGCAAAAGAAGGTATACACATACATATATACGTACACACAAACACACATCCATATACGTGTATGAGTTATGTATATATATATATATACAGAGATCTCTTTACATATTGGTATGGTATGAGCTCTGAACCTTATGGGCCTGTCCTCCTTTGGCGCAGTGCAATGGCAAACATCTTTGGCCGTTGCAGGGAAGGCATCCGGGTAGAGATAAGGTGGGACCTTGGCTGTGGGGTTTGAAGCGCTGTTGCCCAGATCAAGGTTCCTTTTGGGATACCAGTTGTGTCGCGTAGCATTTTGCGGCATATGGCTGTATTCCCAGTTCTGTGAAGGCTATTTCTGGATAAGACGAGTTCAGTTGCACATGACCGCAACTGTGCAGCACTTAAAGCAACAAGCTGAGGTGTACCATGAGCTACTAGTTCGTCAGTGGGAAACGACAGCTCACCACAGGGCTATAAAATGCATGTTTTGCTGCAGATTTCTGCATGGGGGTGCTCCTTCTCACGAGGCTGAGCACACAATGAAGAATGCCTAGTAAGGCGCTGAAACGTATGTGCACATTGTGCACGATGCCTACTGGCATCCAATTGCACTTCCAGCAGACAAACAATTCTAGTGAGGCGCTGAAACGTACGTGCGCGATGGCCGCTAGCATGATTCTCGGATGCGCTCATGGCTGCAACCTTTTTACATTGCAAAATATCTTGTTGCAAGCCGGACATGTTTTTGCAAACCGTTCTCGTGAAATGGGTGCCCACGCACGCCGGAGTCTCCAGGCTTGTTCTCTAGTGAACTGGGTGGTGACGCCAGTTACAAAACTAAACTTATCAGTCCCAGAATTAGAGTTCCGGACGTCGAGTCAGCAACGCAGGAGTGCATCGTGCTAGGGGTTGGCTGTGATGTCCTTGGAAGAGGATTTGGTGCTGCATATCTTGACACTTCCAGAGCTCGGTTTGCAGACATGCTCACTGATGCCAAAGCATACCTGCTTGGATAATCTTGCGTGAAAACTCTGTCCGGCTTTTGACCGTGCTCACGCCTGGCTTCAAGAACAGCCCGCAGGTTTCACAGCTATCTCTGTCCGGGCACTTCATGGGATTACCAAGACCTCCAAACTCTTGTCTTGTCGGAAAGCACAGGCTCAAGTCTGTTTCCCACAAGATTGCTGCATAGAACTACGCGCACGAAGCTTAAATCCCCAAAACGAAGGCTCACATTGCCATGCCGGTAGGCAACCTAGACCCTAGGGATCCAAATAGCCCAATGCTAGTAATCTTTACAGACTTTAGGGACCAGTGTAGGTATTATTTGTATGCTTGGCACAAGACACTTCAATCTGCAGTCTGGTTCTTGTCAGGTGGGGGATTTAAACGCATGGGAACACTAAATACGAAGATCCTTATCAGGGCTCCGAAGCCCTAAACCCTGGGCCTAAGCCCCAGAATCCCAAAGCCCCAAAAATGAAGTCATTAGCTACACAATGGTAGGTTTGGGGGCGGTATTAACAAAAAACACTTTCTATGGCTGTATACGGATTATATAGGGATTAAGCATAATAACAAGAACAATGCAAACCTACCCTGTAAAGTGACATAATATACTATAGTAGTTTCCATTTTCTTTTCCATTATCCCCCATATAACCCCAATATAACCCCAATATAACCCTAATAGTCCCAACCCTAAACCCTACACCCTAAACGCTAAACCCTATACCCTGTAAAGTGGCATACAGCGCCGGCCGGCGGGCCCCACCTTGGCGCGGGACGCCTGCGGCCGCCACCGCGCCTGGTGCCTCTGCTCTTTGACACTTGCAAAAAGGGATCATATGGGGGTTTCCCAAAATTAGGAGTACTTTTAAAGAAGGATTATAGGGATTATATAAGGGTTATATAGGGGATATATAGGGTTTAGGGTTTATAGGGTTTCCCAAAATTAGGGGTACCATTTTGGGGGTCCCAATAATAAAGGACTATA
>CAJNIZ010043328.1:20673-31029 GCA_905231905.1 Symbiodinium pilosum
CTAAACCCCTAAAGCCTAAACCAAACTTAGGATGCAAGTCATGCCTTCCCCCGTGGATGCAGCTCACGCGCTTCTGGTGCCTTTGTGCCGCCTGGCAGTACATGGGGCTTTCCTAAAATAACCATAAAACGGATCCCTACATAAATTTCCCTGATTTGGGGAGTAGTTTAGGCCAAGTCCCACACCAGAGTTTCTTGGGACAGATGTGAGAGCGCCTTCTTCAGGGATTGTATGGAGTGGCTTTGCAAGCGCCCCACATGAATGAGATTATGGGTTATGCCGAAGGGTAATTACTACTAAGCCGTACATAGTTGGGGTTATCTCTAGAGCCCCTGCTTTTGGGCCTAGGACTTCGGTTGACAAGGTTGCGGAGAAAATCTGGGGTTTCCGTTACAGGATTCACCATTTGCGCATGGATTCCCTAACCACCAGGGGAATCTAGCGGGTGTAGTATAGAGGGGAGTTGCAGGGGATCCCTAAATTTTGCTGATTCTTCGGGGTTGTGACTCGAGAATGCCAATCATGGATCCAGATGCCTGAATTCCCTTTCAACGGGTGAGCACGAAGCGCAAAGCCAACAACTGCAGATAAATAGGGTCACAGGTTGTCTCCAGATGAGGTTTCAAGCTTTGCATGATGCCGGTGGCCTACATCTGTTCTTCGGAATTGGGAAGTTGGGGGTAAACACCACACCCATCCTAAACCCTACACCGCGTACACATCTTCATGGCTGGGATCAGCTTGAGGCCTTCGGAAGGCCTGCAAATCCGCCGGGGAATCTTCAAAAGTTCGGGGTCCTCTCTAGGAACCCCCCAGATTAATCCTTACTACAAGGTCTGCCACAGGGACCCCTGTTTCTGTTGAAAACACCCCGGCCGTGGGCTTTGGCATCTTGAATTTCGAGACATTATTTTACATATTGTTGGGGTCCAGGTTGGGTTCTATCCAAGGGCCCCCTTTTCTGGAAACTACCAATTTGTGTGTGGTTTTCAAGTTTCTTGTGGATAGAAAATGCTTCCAACATCGCGCCGGTAGTCCTCCCTCGGGTTGAGGGTTCTTCTTGACCCACTTACCTACGGCTTAGTAGCAAGTACCTCTTAGTCATGATCAGTAGATATATCAACCCACAAACATGTAGGTAATTAGAGTGAAAAGTAAGGTCTAGGGCTTGATCTCCACTACTTGATGTGTCAAGCTTAGGAGGGTTTAGTTTGTATGCTCAGAGCCAGATAGCCCCAGCTATCCCAGTTACAGTTTTTAAATGACCCAAGAAGACGCCCTTGATCCTCCAAGTAAAGCTGCTGGAAGGCCTTCGCGTATACCGAATTCTGGTAATCGCCTGTTAATTCGTAGGTTGGCCCATACAGCTGTAGGTACTTGGGGATACAGGTTTCACCTCTGCGTAGGAACACTGTGGGTTGTTCGTTCACTCGATCATGCAGGGGTTTCAGGAATCCATAATTCGGGATCCTTTGTTGCTAACTGTGCGCAAGGAACCTCCATATTGGGATGCATATCAGGTCAGGCCCCCCATTGTTCAAAGCCCCGCGTGTGCATCCAGGTGGTCGTGGTTCTCATCGCGGCAGGCTACTCATATGCGCATAATCAGAGTTTCTCAAAACAATCCCGCGGCTGGGTTGCAGCCCGGGTACCATTCCAAAGTGGGGACCACCCTACATGATTTAGAACTCTAAGATCCTCAGGCTGCTCCACATTTGAGAACCGCAGCTGAGTAGTGTATGCTGTAACATTACAAAGATGGAGCGGCCCTGAGGGGTGGCGCATGCTGCATGGGGACGGAGATTCATGGGCGATTGGAACTTGGGTCTGTCTGGGAAAGGGCTGCTAATGTAGACCCATAATCAGGAAACCCCTTCCCCTTTATGGAAATTATAAAGGGCCATATGAAGTCCCTTAAAAGGAGGGCGCTTATTCATCATGAGTCCACATTATACAGGAATTGCGCCAGGTGTTTTTCTGACTGCCAAGGTCCATGTCATAGGTCATGCTTCAAGGTTTTTGCCTCTGTTTCCTGCGCAGGCGTTGAAGCAGGATTCACGTTGGGGGCGACACTGGGTTCCAGGGAGAGCTGAGCTAAAGCTGCAACTTCGTCGCTATTCATATTCTTATTAATACTAGTACTACTGTTATTAGTACGATTATGACTAGCGGTTTTGCTGACACAGAATCGTCATGGACAGGGGCTGGCAAGCTGTTGTCTGTTGAGTTAACTCTGACCTGGAGGTCTGGTTCTGCACGTCTGCACCGCAATCCCTCACGCTTGACGTAGGAACCCAGCGTGAGAGTGACTTTTGCATGATTTTGCCACAGCCGCGAACCTTCTTACAACACTTCCTTCAAGGAACTGAGGGGACCAGGAACGTCCCATGTTCCAGAGCCGTACCCATCTAAGGGCTCTTAATCAGAGCTGAGAAGACAAATGGGGCCAACTGGGCTAATCTAACGCTTCAAATATAGCCCTCCAACTGTATTGTACTTATAGTAAGATTCTACCCTCATAGGGTCCTCCATATAGGTGCACTAGGGTTGGGGAAGCTCTAAATCTAAAGCTACAAAGTTTCCATGTCATTCTCCATGTTCTTTTCGATTTGGTTCTCCATTTTGACCCTAAACCCTAAACCAAAAAAAAAAACAAAAAAAAACTGCCTGTGTTTGACGTCGAAGTCCGAGGGCCCCTAAACCCTAAGCGCTAGACCCTAAACCCTAAGCCCTAGTACAAACCCCGGACTTCCTTTGCATGTGGCCCCTGCAGCGGAGGCAGCGTGTACAACGTTGTCCTCACAGGGCGCCCTGCTTTTTAGGGTTTTTGGGGGTTTAGGGTCTGGGGGTTTAGGGTTTAGGATTTAGGGTAGTGTGGGGTTTGGGCAAGGTTTTAGATGCAGGTGTTGAGGGATTTGGGTTGAGACACCAGAAATTTGCGTTTCCTTTTTGGGTGTGTTTTCCAGTCCAAGTTTGAGGCATAATTGTTGGAGCCCCTGCGTTTTGAAAGCTGCCATTCAGGTCAGGACGGTGAGTGCTGAAGTGCAACTTTCCTAAGGGTCCAAGTACCCCAAAATCATACCCAAAGCCATTATTGCAATTAGTAGTACCAGAATCCCAAGTACCCACCTAGTGGGTACTTGGGATCCCTAGTGTTTACTACAGAAGCTTAGAACGTCTGCGAAGCGAAATATTGATGCGCTGGTTTCGAAATCAATTTCTCATCTTGAAAACCTGGCATTAAATGTCCCGGGTGTAAGGTTTTGGAGATTTGTGGGTTCGGGGTTCCCTGCTACTCCCATGGATCTCAGTATTTCGGATGAACATGACGCTCTTTGATTTCAGTGCGGAGTGAACCCAGTGCAGCTGCGGGTGATGATGGCGGGGTAGGAGAGCGGTTTCGGCTTCTTGTGTGGCTGCAAGGCATGATTAATGCAGAATAATGTGTAAATACATGTCCAGAGGGGAACCTTGAGGTTGTTTGTGTAAGTGAGTCCCAACATGATGGTAGTTACACTTCACACCTAAGATCAGTAGGTTAGATGTCGGTTGCATGTGTAAGTGAAGCATGCGATTTCTCAATGGAAGCCTCGAGTATGCGACAGGATCGCCGTAACTAAGCTCGAGTTTGTTTCCCTAGGTTCGCGCCCGTTGTGCTAGGAGTGCCTTCAACAGCAATTGCGAATGCACTCACCTCCCCCTAACAATGAAACCCCCCAGCTCCTAACAGCTAGCTTCCCTACTATAGCAAATTACGATATGTAGCATAGGGATTCGTTATTCAGGAGGTGCCGGGCTTCACTGTGAAGGAGAGTGGGGTATTACCTGAACCTCCAAAGTAGGTAACATCATCGCCCTTCAAATCAGAAAAGCAGCTATTTTTATGAACCCTAAACCTTAATCCCTAAACTCTTAAACCCTAAATCCCAAACCCTAAACCGTGGGATTCAGCTCTGGCTAAGTCAAGGGCTTATCTGTTGGGACTCTTACAGTCCGAGGTTGGGACATCCCACGAGCCGGCTGGGTGGGTTTAGGGCTTGGGGTTTAGGGTTTAGGGTTTCGGGTGTAAGGTTTAGGGTTTAGGGGGTTTTACGGCTTATTACCATTACTTAGGGTTTGGGGCGATTTTGGTAGCTTAAGATTCCTGAGATTAAGGAAATTTGAGAACTTTAATATGAGCTTGAAGGTCTAGAGTTTAGGGTTGGTTGAGGGGGATTTCTTAAGTCGTAGAAAGCTTCAGAGTTTAAAGTTTGGGGTGGCTAGGAATTCTTAGCACGTATACTTGTAGCCCCCCAAACCACATAATAGCAGCAGCTATCCCCATTCCACATTGCAAGCCGTCTTTGCTGGCTTTCCCGGACATTCCAAGCGGTTGTACTCATGCTCAGTTGGGTCTGGGGAATGGATCCACATTGTTCTTCCTTTAGGTTTCCCCACAACGCACATGGTCTACGCGCGACTTTGCCTCCAGGTTGTTGTGGTCAGATCACCAACGAAATTCGGCGTCTTGGCGCGCATCTGAAGAGTTCAGTTTGAGAATGATCCTTGTAAACCCTTACATAAATCCAGTTTCCATTTGATTTTCCAGACTGCCCTGCTTGTGGGCCCGAAGATGAAGGAGTCAAAAGAAAAGGCCACCACAAGGTAGGGTTTCCAACGATTAGAGGCCCCTTTCTTCCCAGGAGTCCCACCATACAGATTGCTCTAAAACCTAAACCCTAGACCCTAAAAACCCTATTTATGGAAATTCCCACGTCCCAGCGAAGCCAAGCCCCGATTTTTGTGCAAGGCATGGGGCGGTTCCCATCATTGGGGGCCTCTGTTTACTGGTCTCTATGAGGATTATGGCATTTTAGGGATTTTAGGGTCTACATTGGGGTCCTCTTCTTGTGGGAAACTACCATACCATAAGCAACAAGTGATTACCACGTTTTGGGCCTGTGTTGAGCGGTGCAAGACAGAATCTCGAGAATAAGGATGGCGTGAAGCAGATTACCCATTTTCTTACCTTTGGTTAGCTGGGAATGAAGGAAAGGAAAAGAACATGGAAACTAGTATGTTTGGTTATACAGTATACAGGGACTACTATAGGGATGCATGCAATCATTCCTCGCTAACCAAAGGTGAGTTTTGCGTCTGGGTCTAGGGCGCTGGTACCCTGAACTTCTCCCAAATCGGATAATTCAGGAGCATAAAGTCTTACCATATGATTAAGGATCGAGGATACTATTCGGTACCTCAAGTAGACCTCAAAATGAGATTGGGTCTAGGCCTCTACAGGGTACACTCCCTATACACGACTACATAAGTCCAGTTTCCATTTCACTTTGGCATTGCATTTGCCATTTGATTTTCCATGTTTGTCAATTATTTTGGTCCCATCAGTAAGCCCTGAACCTTTCACCGCTTATGTAAGCAGCAGGCATGCGCTCGATCCGTCACCCTGATTTTAGGTGCAGGAAGAAAGACACCAAGCACCTACTTACGGGTCATGGTTAGCCCAAAACCCTAATCCCGCCTAACCCCTTTGCAGCCCCAGTTTCCCTCGTGTTTTCCGGTTTACTTTGCAGTGGATTCGCCATCACAGGGGCTGGATCCTTGTACAACCGTTCTTTTGGACTGAGGTCATGGACTACCGAACCCCCATCGACAAAAAAAACCCTGAAACCCCTGAAACACTAAAGCTCCTAAATCCTAAAACTCCTTAAGCCTACACCCCTGCGGCCCAGGTCGTGGATTTAGCCAGTCTGAAGTGTCTGCAGATCGCGAGCCACATCAGAACATCCCTTGGAGCACTTCAGACGCTCGAGGCCGGACAAATGGATGTTGTGCTGTTTTCTTTTTTTGAAGTGGGTCTTGTATGGGGTCCTAAATAATTATCAATATTATGGTTCCATATTCCTTGTATAATTGTAGTATATGGTACCTCAAATGGACCTATTTTTAGGTGGATTTGGTATGGTTATATTGGGATAATATTAGGGTTATATTGGGGTATAATAGAGGGAGAATGGAAAATAACATGGAAACTACTATCAGGGTTTAGGGTTTACCTCAGCCCTACACCTTCACACCCCTTGCTGGACTCGAGGGCGTGTGTATGAGCAGCTTCTTTATATTCATGTGGGTTCCTGTACGGGTATGGTCCATTCTATACTTTCCGTCGGTTTGAGAAAAGTAGTTCCCGCAAACTCCCTCATGCTCAGGGTAGCGGCTTTCGAGCTGGATAACTTTGACAGGGAGCTTCAGAGTTATGCGTCCGAGAGAGAGGCTCCTCATGTCCGACTGGGCCGAACTGAGCGAGCGAGGGGGACGTTGAAATTCAGAAAAGACGGCGCAACCCTTCAACCTCAACCCCAAACCTTAAACCCTAAACCCTATACAGTTTAAGGTCTATAGGCCTTAAACCCTTAACCCTAGATCGTGAAAGAACCCAAGCCTCTGGGGAGTGGGCGACCGGAGTGAGCCTTCTTCTGTTTTTGGTGATCTAGAAGTATAGTCCCCCTTAAGTGGATAGAATACAGGGTTTAGGGTTATAGTCCCCCTTAAGTAGATGGAATATGGCTTTATGTATATGATAATAGCATTCCCGTATACCCCATATTCTATCTACATAAGGGGGACTATATCTTTGCTGGTGCTTAACTTGGTTTCTGGCAACCCATGGAATCCCAAGGATGTGGGTACCGTTAAAGGGGCATTATGGGGATCTTAGGGTTAATCCCTACTATGTGTAACCCCGAAGCCTGAATGCAGAACCCAGCTGACCCTCAAGGGAACTCTAATGCCTAAACCCTAAAGCTTGAGGTCCTGGAATCCATGCCCTAAAACGCGAAGAAGCCATAAACAAAGGTCCAGAGCTTTCTCTGCTGATGAAGTACGTGCCCTATGTGTGCCCCTACGCGCCCGTAGAGTGGGCTAAGTATATAAACTCGGGGTTAGGGTTTATTGTTTAAGGTTGAGGGTTTGAGGCTTAGGTTTAGGGTTTAAGGTTTGGGGTTTTAGTGTTTAGGGTTCCCAACCTGAGACCTGAGTACGCTACACCACAACGACAGACGACACACATGCATATTCACACATTATGTAAATAGATGCGTATATATAGATACACATATGTATATATGCATACAAAAACACATGTGTCATTACACATGTGTACATAAGAGTCCTAAACCCCAAATCCTACACCCTCGATGCTCAACCGCAAGTTAACATACTGGTTCTAAGCAGGGAATGCAAGAACACAATCCCTAAACCATCTCTGTTTATAATATATTCCCGTACTCCCCACTAAGAAGCATTCAGTAAAGCCAGGCAATGGTGCAGCTCCTGGCGCCAGGCCAGGCCAACATCCTTTCCGTCGTCCGGAGGTTGTGGGTTCTAGAATGGGCTTAGGGCTTAGGATTTAGGGTTCAGGGGTTAGGGTGTTTGGGGTAGTCGACCATTAGACCTCATCACAACCTGTTAGGACCTTAACAAGGGTAGATAATAGGCCTCCTAAGGTCTAATAGTCCGTTCCGGTTCAGGGATCAGGGTCTTGGTGTTTTGGTCCAGGGATTTGGATTGATTCACAGCTTTTCAGAAATTGGGTGAGGGATTTAGGCTTTGACACCCCGTCCCTCAAAGTGGATGCTCTTCTTCTTTCTAGTCATGTGAGCACTGCCCTTGACCTGTACTTAGCACCGTACGGGCTACTTAAGGCCCTTCAAGCGGGAAGTTCCCACATTGTTTGGATTCCTTCTTCTTGCGGCTCCTAAACCTTAAGCCCTGTTTCAAACCAGGCTCACAACCCTGAGTCATCAAACCTTCATCCAAATGAAGTGCAGATATTAGCCTTCGGCCTGAATCTTGCAGGCCAAGCTCGTAGCAAGCGCCGAAAGGTTTAGGGTTTATTGTTAGGGTATGTTAGGGTTAAGGATTATGTAAGCCCACTTCCAAACGAAAGCATAGCTGCATTCACGAACTTTGTGGCCTCTTACGGGACGGAATGCAAGGCACCTTGCGAGATTAATCTTAAGCCCCAAACCCAAGCCATGGGACCTTTCTCGACTGCTGGGTGGCAGAGACCTGCTGCGAACCCAGCTAATGTGATCGTGTACCTTTTGGTGGTCTGCAAAAAAATTGGGCTCCCATTTTAGGTAGTTGCAACATCAGGGGCCTCCTTTTAGGGGCGATAATCATTGGGACTTTAATATATTGGGGGGTGTGTGTCGGGATCCTCCTATTTGTGCAAAATGTAAATTTGAACCCTTGATCTGATACCTTTCTGGTGTAAGAGGGTTTAGGGTTTTGGGATTTTTGTTTTCGAGAGTACCTCCATCTACTTCCAGTCCGATGCTTGGGAGGGAATGCTAAGTCCTGTACACTACAAAGCTTGAATCCCGCAAACCTTAAACCCTAAACCCTAAACCGTGTGCAGGCGGCCTGAGCACTCCCACCTACTGCAGGGACCCCCCCCATTCTTGGCTTCCCCCTAAACCCTGAACCCTAAACTAAGAAGCACAATTGAAGTAGGACCCCAGGTGTCGTAGTGTACCAGGGGGGTTTGGGGAACGCCTGCTTGTTCCCGGGAGGCTTCGTCGAGGAAAACTTTCACCACATAGCGCCCACTCTGCGCGGGACGGGAATCTGCTTCAGGTTCATGGCGTAGGATTTAGGGTTTGGAGTTTCTCATACGGACTGCTTGAAGGGCGAGAACGTCTAAGCCGGTAGGACAAATGGCTAGAAGTTTTACGCTTGCTCCTTCGACAAAGCCTGATGGTTCCTTGCTTGTCATCTACGTCCCAGCAATTCCTTTCAAGGGTTTTAGGCTTGTATCCCTAGGGTTGTACCCCGGGTTTTGCAATCCTTCAAAGTGACCCTACGGGACTACATTGGCTCATGTATGTATGGGCTACATCAGGGCCGTCTTGGGAAAACTCTGTAGGGGTACGACCTTAGGGGTACAAGCTGGGAATCCTTGATCCTTCGAGATCCCGGGCCGAGACGAGTCCTGGGATGAACATACAGCGATTGTAAGGGTTTTATAGAGGGTACTTGGAGGTTCATGGGACTTAGTAACCACTTAGAACTGGGATTATGACCCTTCTTATAATTGGGGTAACCCCTAGAAGGTCATTTAGGGGGCTTATAAGTAGGGTTATAAGCCCGGTTATAAGTAGTTACTATCTTCCATGAACCTCCAAGTAGGAACCTTGGCAAAGTGGTTGAAAAGCCTCCTAGACTAATTCTAATACCCTCCCGTAATATCAAAGACTTTCAGCTTGTACCCTTAAGGTCAGTGACCTTGGGTCTGAGGTCCCGCATGCCCTATTTGAGGGCTATTTTCCATGGCTCAGGGATGCAAACCCAAGGGCGCAAACCGTGAGGGTACCAGGGAAAGTCCCAGAAAACAAAAAAAGCTCCTAACAACAAACCCCAACAACATAGTTCATTTGATGTTGGGGAGAATATCCATTATTTGGGGCCGTGGTGGGCTTCATTATCAAGGGAAAGTCATTACATTGGAGGGTCATGGGGGCTCGGTAAGTATACTTTTAAGCTCGATAAGCCACATAACCCCAAACCCCAGTTATTCCCGTGACGAACCTACTGTACTTACTAAGACCACCTGACCTTCCAAGTAGACCATGCCTTACGCAACAATCAAAAGCCTCCAGCCCCACCAGTAGTAGTAGTAGTAGCAGCAGTAGTAGTAGTTGTTGTTGTTGTGGTTGTAGTAGAAGAAGTATTAGTAGCCGTAGCAGTAGCAGCAGAAGTCATCATTACCCTTGCAGCAATGGTATGAATATAAGTATTGGTAGAAGTAATAGTAGTACCACCTTCATAAAACCCTATCTATCCCCTGTGGTCAGTATTAGTGACAAGGCGCCGGACCTTATCTACTGTTGAGGCGACCAATGCTGCTTGACCTTCGTATACTGGAATACCATCAGTCCCAAGGTATACAGTCAATTGGGTCATGCAGGATATTACATATCAACCATATTAGCCTCAAACGGCTCAGCCTTCGAAGCAGATTTCCTCGGAGCACAACTCCTGCATGTATTGGATCCTCAGGTGCCCGGGCGCACAAGGGTATAACATCATACATTATGTCCTATACTAGTACGCTATAGTATTTCATGGCATTTCACAATATCTTATGATGCACTATAGCATGCTATGCTCACAATATACTATGTTATGCTATGCCGAAATAGACTTTCTAGACTACAGTATACTAGGGTATATTGGGGATACCCCTAAACTGAGGCCATGTGTAACCAGATGCAGGCCAACACTACTTCACTTGATGCAGCACTGTAAAGTCTACGTCGCAATGAGAGTTTGTGCAAGGGTTTTGGGTCACCCTTA
>CAJNIZ010043328.1:31129-53012 GCA_905231905.1 Symbiodinium pilosum
GGGCTGACCAGCTTCCCTACCTCCGAGGTGCAGCCCGCAGGAGGTGAGCTCCGTGTCCCTTAGATCACTGGCTCCGCTACCATGCAAGGGTTTTGGGTCACCCTTAAACCACACAATCACAGCTGGCACAGGCTACCTTTTCACTCACCTTGTGCCAAAGGGGCTCCAAGTAACAACTTACAGGTGGGCATCAGAATAGGCTATACATCTTGACAGTTTGCGCTTGGCCGGCAGCAGCATGATGGAGAACAACTGCAGAAGGTTTACAATTCTTACTTCAAAGAGCCATACCAAGATACTCCCATGGAGTACACGTTGTGCAGCTTGGCGTCAAACTTGTACGCATCGCGCAACAGATGTGAACCACCCGCATGCAGAGCGCACAAATAATGCCGGTGGAGAGGCCGAACATTATCGCACCTGACGCCGACTAAGGGATTTGTGGTACAGATTTAGGGTTTAGGGTGTAGGGTTCAGGATTTAGGGTTTAGAACTTTTTCGGCACACACGGCCCTAGAAGAGCATCGTAGCGGGATTATATGGAGTCCCTGAATATAATTAACCCCCATATATTCCCCATAATCCCTATATAACCCTAATATATTCCCCATGATCCCAATATAACCCCAATATATTCCTTATAATTCCTCTTCAAGATAATTTGAGGAACTGCAGCGCTTTGGGCATTGAGTATGTGGCTCCCTTCTTACAGGAGTTGCAAAAACTCCAAAATACCCTAAACCCTAAACCCTAAAACCCTAAACCCTAAACCCTAAAACCCTAAACCCTAAAACCCTAAAACCCTAAACCCTAAACCAAACCCTAAAACCTAAATGGTACCAAAACTCCCTTCTCACCCCCAACTCCTGCACCAGTAAGAAAGGCTAGCGAGCAAAGGCCGGCCTGTGCCACGCGGTCTAGGGTGTAGGGTTTAGGAAGTTTAGTGGATTAGGGTTAGGGTTTTGGGTTTAGGGTTTTGGGTTTAGTGTTTAGTTTAGTGCTGAACCCTAAATCCTAAACCCCTTGCCAACCAGTTGAAGTATCTCAGCGTCTAGTTGGAGGTCCCTGGGTAGTTATAACCGGCTGATAACCGAACATATCACCTAAGTTTAACTCCATCAGGGGGTTGAGGGGGCTCGCGAACAGAAAATACGTGCCTTCATAAGCGCGTTGTAATCTAAACCCTATAAACCTAATCCCAACAGACTAGTCTCTGAGCCCCAATCCCTACACCTTGTGCCTCCCTAATCCTTGACCCCTCAACCAAATTAGAAACGGATTGAAACGGTTTAGGGAGCAGGGTTTAGCGAGAACCCGACTCAGCAGGCGCGATGTCCAACACTCCCCACGCGCTGGAATACCGCAACATGAGCTATAGTCTAAACTCCTAGTATCGCTAACTTAGTGCCCCTAGCGTTTAGGGTTTAAAGGTCTGAACTCCTAGTATCCCCTTAGTTAGCCCTATAATGGGCCCCTATTTCAGCCCCTATACAACCCCGTTGAAGGAGTTTAGACTATAGCTCACACGGAAATCTGCTGGCTGACTTCTTATATCCCTTTGTATCCAATCTTCACCCCACACCATACCCTAGGCCCTTGAAACTTCGTCCCGGAGACCCTAAACCCTAAACCCTAACTTTGATACTCCAACCTGCAAATCTGGGATCCTGAAGCTATCATGTGACCATCACTATGTCAGAATTTGGAGGGCTAGGGTTGCAAACTGCCAGTATGTAATAATGCCTATACAAAACCTTCATCACCCTGATTTAAGGGGCTGGGGTTGCCTAAAAACCCTTAACCCTAAAACCCCCCAAACCCCCTACTACGAATGCCCCTGCAGGCTGCAAATCCCTTCCAGTGCCTGCAGACACCTCTGCGCGGCATAGTTTGGGGTTGGGTTTGTAGGGTTTAGGGTTTAAGGTTGTTTAGAGTTTAGGTTGTAGGATTAGGGTTGAGGGTTTGTAGGGTTAGGGTTCAGGGTTTAGGGCTTAGGGTTTAGGGTTTTGTAGGGTACTTGATGTGTAGGGTAGGCACCTCTTTGATTTCATACGGTTTCGAGTACCATGATTATGTTCTGTAGTTTTTTTTCGGGGTGCTCGGGAACAATGTTGGCAATCACCTCATGATATTAAACAGCTCCCGTCCCCTCACTCTAAGTATGTCCCCTGGTATATGAGGTTTTTACTAAACAATGTCAAATAAATACTACATCGGGGGACCGCGCCCGGGCCTAAATGATTCCCGATGTCATTTTGAAGTCTATTCGAGGTACCCTATACTGTCATCATAGATGGAATCTGGGACCATACTGCCGATAATTATTCAGGCCCTAAACCCTCAACCAACCCTAGATCCCTAAAACCTAAACCCTCAATCCCTCAATCCCTAGATCCCCAAATCTCTGAACCCTAAACCCTACAGCATTCATGTTGAGGAGGTGGGAGGTTTGTTACTACAGTAGCGGGAGAGACTTCACCCAATCAGGGGACCACAAAAGGAGGCAAAAAGTGCAGGCCGGAATTGAGGTCAGGTGTAGAGCTTAGGGATTTAGGGCTTAGGGCTTAGGGGTTTAGGGGTTTAGGGATTTTGGGATTTAGGGCTTAGGGTTTAGGGGTTTTAGGGGTTTAGGATTTAGAGGTTCAGGGTTTAGGGTTTAGGGATGTAGGGTTTAGGGATTTAGGGATTTAGGGTTTAGAGTGACAGGGATTTAGGGTTTAGGGGTTTAGGGGTTCAGGGTTAGGGTTTAGGGTTTGTTTCGAAAAAGATTTTCGGGATCCCCTCGACAGGGCTGTGGGGGTTGCATAGGTTTCCGGACATACATCCTCTGCTTGGGGTCCCCCTTAAGTAGATAGAATCTGGGGTATATGGGGATCTTATTGAAAGATACCCAAAGCCATATCCTATCTACTTAAGGGGGACTATAGGGTCGGGGTTCAGGGTCTGCTCTTTGCCCCGGGCCCATGCAGACATGGAACCCCAAATGCCTCACTTTTGAAGGCACCGGTGTCTTTGGAGACTCTAGACCCTAGTCCCCGTTAAGTAGATAGAATATGGCTTTGGGTATATTATAACAAGATCCCCATATACCCCATATTCTATCTACTTAAGGCGGACTATAAGCCCTGAACCTAAGGGTCAAGATTCGCTCTGTGGAGTGTAGCACTTGCGGGCAGGTAATATAACTTCTTGAAAGCTAAAACGTAAACACGGCTTAGTAGGTTCTACGGTAGGAACCTACAGGATTACCAACATGAGGCGCGGTCTAATGTTTAGGGTTTAGGGGTTAGGGTGTAATCATCACAGAACTGGTAGTATAATATATTTCAATCCTCATATTAACGGCAGTACAATGTATTCAAACCCTGACCTAATTACATGGCCCCTACATTACACACGGTTTTCTTCATGGATCATGGTTGAGGGATCACCCCTCATACGCAGCAAGCATTCATGTTGAGGGCTGCTAACCAGAGGAGTACAACCCCCTTGTGCTCGCAATATCCATTGGAAGTATTAACAACACAGATGTGCCCAACAATGTCCCAGAATAACTATAAGAAGTATCTCCTCACAGTCCTTGCATAATTACAGTATTGTATAGCCGAAGACCCTAGAGCCGGAAACCCCATTCTGACTACATAGGACTCTACATTCATAAGCCCCCTGTTAATTTGTTCAACTGATTTCCACTTGAGCTATAGTGCAAACTCGCAGCATCCCCCTTGATAACCCCTATAGTAGTCCCCTATTTAGACCCCATATAACCCCTTTAAGGAGTAAGCGTGAATCCTGAACTAAACCCGCCATAAGCCCGAAAAGGTTACCAAGTCGCTGTTTGCACGCGCAGGCGCAGCTCTATGGCTTGAGTCTGCGCAGGTGCAGAATTTATAATCTAAACTCCTAGTATCCCCCTTAATAAGCCCTATGGTAGTCCCCTATATAGTCCCCTATATAACCCCCCTTTAAGGAGCTATGGCTCATATGTTGGGGGTTCAGGGGCTCAGGGCTTGGGGTTTAGGGAGTTCAGGGACGTAGGGTGTAGAGGCTGGGGGGGGTTCAGGGGGTCCAAGGGTTTAGGGGGTTTAGGCTTTGGTGCCGCCCTAGACAAACAGTCCTGGCTGAGGGCCATCTCAAAACTACTGTGGGTTCCTATCTTAGTACAGGACCTTGCGGTAGACAGCACGGTAGTTTTGTAGGGACTAGCAGAGAATAGTATTGGTAGTTACTCAGGCTCCATTTTTCTCGGAAGTTTCCATGATTTGATATAGTCGTAGAGGAATCGGGAGTATGTTAGATTTGCACGGCGTCCGCTTCTTGGCGTCCGCTTCTTGTTCTTGTTGTTGCTGGACATGTTACGGTCATCATTACCACAGCCATGCTTCACGACATGTGTCACCCAAGTGTTCGCCGCAGCTCACCTACCAGCAGAGCGGAAACATGCGCCATTGGCGTTCGTAGGAAAATCAGACTTCTTAGTATCACCCTTATCACAAGTGCTTATATGATCATACACCATCATGAAGGCGAATTCTTCTCCTGCCTGGCACTAACACCATGATGATAGTTAGCCTTGGTTGGCTACTGCTGAACACTCCCATTGACCACCTTGACAAGAAGGGTCTTGAGATCAACCCTTCACCCTATACCACATTACCCATGCCAGCATTTCTTTCAACCCATCGAGTTTTCTAGCATCTCCATTGCAGCTGCTAACCCACACGCTGCAAGAAACAGGAATACAAAGTAACCTTATTGCATACAACCCTGCCAGAAATCCCTGAACCCCAAGCCCTTAATCCCTAAACCCTAAATCCCGTAACCCTAAATCCCTAAACCCTAAGCCCTAAATCCCTAAACCATGTCCTCGTAGATGGAGGCAGTGATCCTGGAAACCACGGCAATCATCCACATGCCGAGCCTCGCGTCTGTTTTATTTAGGGGCTCGGCTGTGGGGTTCTGCTTCTAGGATTGAGACCTTAGGGTCTACGGCAAAAGGCTCAGGATTTCGGGCTTTGGGTTTAGGATTTAAGGGTTGGAGTTTAAGACTTAGAGTTTAGGGTTTAGGACTTCGAGATTGGAGCGCTCAAGCTGGCATCAGGGTGTACACCTAGACCTCCCAAATACCCCAGTTACTAGCGTACCTACCCATTCATCTGAGTCTTATGCTCTCACTTTCCGTATTGGGTAGGTTCAGGTAAGGTTTAGGTACAATATCTCTACCCCTCTTCGTAGTACCTCCTAAACCCTGCACCCTTCAACCCTGCACTGGCTGCCCGCTCAAGCCCCTCTTACTAGGTTGCTGTGAAGGAAGTTAAATTAAGTTACCATAATGAGTATGTATAGTGAATAATAAGGCTTCCCCAATATAGTAACTTTTATTAAGTTCCTTAACAGCAACCCAGTCTTGGCACCAGTAGGTCTTTCTGGCTAGGCGTTTAACCTGCAAGGACGCCCCACCGAGCCCCCAGGGAAAACAGGTAAAACCATGGGCCCCTAGTGTGGGCCCCTAACCCTGGGATCCTTTTATACCTACTATATACCCTATATGTACCTTTAAGGGTACCTGAAACCTTAGAAATGAAGACTTCCAGGAACCTGAAGGTGTCCTCTAAGAGGGGCCAAGGCTTTGGCTCTTGCTGTTTTTCAGCACCCTAAACCCTAAACCCCTAAACCCTTAGCCATCGAAGCCGAAAAAAAAGTGAGTAAACATGAGAATTAGCCCCTACCTCGCTCGGGGTCGTTCCCCCTTACAGTAACTCTTACCACAATGGGTTATAGGAGTTATAAGAAGCCCCTTAATAAGGCCCCTTTAAGGACAGTTACTGGGAGGGGGAATGACCGAAACTATATTGTAGTCCCCTTACACATAGAATAAAAACAAAGTGCTTGATACTGATTCCTTACGGTTATACTGTAACAAAAAATTCTTATGGAGACTACAGTGTAGTGGGAGGCTGTATCTAGCTACTGAGGCAACAGTAGTCAGCATTGCCTTAACGGCTACAATTGAGAATTCCAGCTCTTCGCCAACTCAACTCACCCCAGTGTAGAGACCTTTCTGGTCAGAATACAACATGGGGGAGGACTTGAATTTTTAAATCCCTAACCAAAACATCTAGACCCTAGACCATAAGTATTGTAGAGGAATAATAATCTTGGTGGTTATCTAGGCTTCTCAAATTTTCTGATGCCTTGGGTTTCGGGCTCAGGCAGGCCCTCGAAATTTTCTCGCAAAGAGAACTTGCCGAAAGTTCGATCAGGACCCCAGCAAGGGGGCTATGTTGCCCTAAACCCTAAGCCCTGAAATTTAAACCCTACACCTAAAGCTTAAACCCTAAAACCAAACCCTGAACCTAAACCCTAAATCCCAAACTAGGGCTATATAAGGTTATATAAGGTTGTATAAGGTTGTATAAGGTTAATACGGATATTATAGGCATATATAGGGTTATATAGGGTTCTTATACAGGGTTTAGGGTTTCCCAAAATTAGGGGTACCATTTCGTGGGTCCCAATAATAAAGGTTATAGTATTCTGGAGTCTATATTGGGTTCCCCCTACTTAGGGAAACTACCATTTAGCAACTTAGCTGACTGTAGGACACCCTCCTGAAAGTTAAACTTTCAGCCTCCCCCAATACCCTAAACCCTGAAGGAAAACCCAAGTCCTGAGGGTTTAGGGTTTAGGGGTTAGGGGGTAAGGGTTTAGGGTTTACGGCGTCGGGAAGGCAATTCCACACTGGACTTGCTGCCCAGAATCATGTACTTGCCGTGCTCGCGCGAGATTATCAGCCAAGGTTGCGTGTACCCAAAAGCCACCTCAGACGGCGGGTTTTGGGTTGAGGGCTCAGGGTTCAGGGTTAAGGGTCTAGGCTTTAGGATCCTAAACCCTAAACCCTAAACCGAAAGGGTTTAGAGAGCAGGCCAAAAAGGGTTTCGTGGACGAGTTTCTGCATAACATGTTTGGTCATGCTCCTACGGTATCGTCTTTTTCGGGCTATTATCCTGCAGGCTACCTGCTAAGGATATGATTTAGGGTTTAGGGTTTAGGGATATAGGGATCTGATTTTGAGGATGTAGATACGCGATTTCCTCTTTTCCAAACTCCCTCATAAACCTACAGTCCGCCTTCAGTAGATAGAATATGGCTTTGGGTATATTGTAATGAGGTCCCCCTATACCCCATATTCTATCTACCTAAGGTGGACTATCAACCCTTCACCCTTGCCCTGAATGAACTTTGAAAGGGATGTCCCGTGCACAGTTGCCCACTTACCGTCGTAAAAGCCGCCTACGACTCTGATCGTTCTGGGGAATACCAGTAACCTAGGAAGAGACAGAAGCCTAGCTAACATGAACTACCCTCCCCTTGACCAACATGGAACTTTCTTGGGCTATAGTCTAAGCTCCCAGTTCTCCCCTTAGTAGCCCCTATATCATTCCCCTACATAATCCCTTTTAAGGAGTTTAGACCATGGTTCACGCAGCCCCCGTTCAGAAGGACTCCGGTCTGTACAGGGCCCTTTAGGGGAATTCATAAGAGCCTGGGGGATGCTCGGAGAAACCCTAAATCCTAAACCCTAAACCCGGGGTTTAGGGTTTAGGGTTCCTAAACCCTGAACCTTAAATCTTAAACCCTGAACCCTGGGTTTAGGGTTTAGGGCTCCTAAACCCTGAACCTTAAATCTTAAACCCTAAACTCTGGGTTTAGGATTCAGGGTTTAGAGTATCCCTTTCAAAGGACCAGAGCTCCTATGAAGACGACAAGCCGCAGAATGTGCTTGAAGAAGCCCATCCTGTTCACCTTCATGTAGGGGCTTTAGGGTTTAGGGTTTAGCTCGATCTCAAATAGATCTCAATTGGCTTTAAGACAGATAACCCTTAAAGTATTCAAATGGATTGTTATTCGATCTTTTACCAAATTTTCATTGGCTTTAATTCGAATCCAATTGCCTGATGCAACATCAATGCGGAGTGGGACGAAATGCATGTCACATACAACCATGCCAAGATGAAAAGAATGAAAATACGATGTTTCGCACATTCCTGGCTTCTTCGAATCCATTCCATGCGGATGTTCTATACAAAATCCGTGCGGCTGAAAACTACAAGGACCTTGCCCTAAGAACTACTGGACACCAAACCCCTTGTGAATGAATTACAGTGTACTCTGCCTCTTTTACCATTCGCACATTCCCTGGCAGCATATGGTGTCGGAGAACCCTACCCAGAAAGCAGTAAGTTGTAAGGGCTGGAACGCAAAACAAAACAAAAAAATGTCATCGCGCCTGAGGATAGACTGCTGTCAGAGATCCTCGAGTTGAAATGATGGATACAAAGACCGGCTATTCCACCTGGGATTTAGGATTTAGGGTTTAGGGATTTTAGGATTTGGGGCTTAGGGTTTTTAGGATTTAGGGTTTTTTAGGATTTAGGCTTTTTAGGATTTAGGGCTTAGGGTTTTTAGGATTTAGGGTTTTTAGGATTTAGGGCTTAGGGTTTTTAGGATTTAGGGCTTAGGGTCTAGGGATTTAGGGTTTAGGGTTTACAGATTTAGGGTTCAGGGTTTAGGGGATTTAAGGTTTAGGGTTTAGGGTTTAGGGCTCTGGGATTTAAAGTTTAAGGGATGTAGATTTAGGGACATACACCCCAAAAAGGGGAGACTCAAACAAAGGAGAGAAATAGAATTAAAACCAGAGTTATCTGGTTCTGTGATTGGCCTGGGGACTAACGGGGACCATAGTGCCCCGAAAGAAACAAGTACCATTCCACCTGGGATTGGGCTTCTTCAGGTTTGGGCTGTTAGGTTTAAGAGTTCAGGGCTTGGGGTTATGCCTAGAAAGTTCAGACCTTGAGGCTTTGGGGGGTTGAGGTTCATAAGGTTTAGGGCTTAGGGATCAGGGCTTTAGGATTTAGAGTTTGAGGTTTAGGGTTGGAGGCCTAGGGTTGGGACGTAGGGCTTAGGGTTCCGGCCGCAGGTAGAATGTGCTAAGGCTAGCAAGACCAGTGGCCTTCGGATGAATGCTGTCCCCTCATGAGATGTAGAGTCATGTGAGCTGTAGTCTAAACTCCTAGTATCCCCCTTAATATCCCCTATACTAGTCCCCTATCTAATTCCCCATATAAACTCCCCTTTAAGGAATTCAGAATATAGCTCATGTAGGCCTGGAGTCTGCAAAAAAGCTTGATCTTACCTGCCTCTGTCTCCGTTGTGACATCGTACTTGCCCTTCTCCCTAACCCCAGACTGAAAAAACTCTATGCCTACTTGGCCTACTTCACCTGAGCTATAGTCTAAACTCCTAGTATCCCACTTAATAGCCCCTATAGTACCGCCCTATGTAAGCCCCTTTAAGCCCCCGTAGAAGCCCCTTTAAGGGGTTTAGACTACAGTTCACCTGAAGCTTGGCCACTTGCAAAGCGGAGCAGAGTGTGTTCCCTGAGGCCCGTGCCCAGCAATGGTAATGTTCAAGGTTTCGGATTTACGCCTGGGACATTCCTTGAAGCTCCCAGGTTTAGTTGGTAATTTCCATGACATATTCAAGAAAGAGACCCAATATGGACCCGCTTAGCGCATAAAGGAATTACTACAGTGGCTGTACACGTCCTGCTTCTCAGGGTTTACCTGGACCCCAGAAGTAGGTTGAAGAATGGTCCAAAAGCCATGAAAAAAATTGCTCAGAAGCCCATCATTCTGCATGCACGGAGGTAGGCTGTAGGCCAACACTTTAATCAGCCCCTAACCTGCGACTTACTCAGTCTCAGCATTCGGAAGTTGGCGGGAGTTTACTATTGTGATGCTGTCATTGCTGAACCCAGGAGTACTGAATACTTCGGATAGGTTCGGGCTTTTTTTAATTCTCAAGGTTCGGGATTGGCCCGGGCCCCCCAAACAAGTTTTCCCGAACATGATTGGGGCTATTTCAGATTATTCAGATCCGTACTTGTTACGGGGGGGAAGGGGGGGAGAGGGGGGGGGCTTTGTAATCAGAACCCTCCATTACATGAGCCTCTTAGCTGAGGATGGCTTTTGAGGTCGGCCCCTCCGCAATGAGACACGCTGAGGTCGAAACCTCTCAGCCCCCAAAGTGTTTTCCAATCTTCCAAGTGGAAACCCGAAGCCCCTCACCCCACACCCGCATAGGGTTAAGGGGTTTAGGCTTTAGGGGTTCAGGGGTTTAACGTTTAGGGACCCTGAATCCACACCAAACCCTGAACTGGACCCCAACCCCCTGCAAACCCGAACCCTCAACCCTAAACTACACCCTGCCAATGGAACACAACCCCTGAAACCTGAGGTCCACACTCTGGACCCAAACCCTAAATCCCAAAATCCGTAAAACCATAAACCCTAAATCCCTAAACCCTAAATCCCTAAAACCATAAACCCTAAATCCCTAAACCCTAAATCTTAAACCCTAGAACCCAAATCCGAATCCTGAGAGCCCAGCTGGCCACCACGGTGGCATCCAGCAGGTTGGTTCCCAGAAAGTTCGCCCCATGAAAATAGAAGGAAAGGCCAGCAGCAGCCTGGTACGATTTAACATAGCAAGACGGGTTCAAGGTTTAGGAATTTAGGGTTTAGGGTATAGGGATTTAGGGTTTAGGGTCCTGTTCAACTTCTTAGGCGTAAAAGTCGTAATCATGATACTGATACGGATAATGACCAGAAACGGCCAGCAGCCTCAGCGCAGGGTTTCGGGATTTAGGCTGCGGCTTTAGCATACGAAGCAGTGAGAGGAAGAGTCAAAACAAAGTAACATTGCAGCTGCTGTAGGTAAGGCAGTCAGCAGAAAAGGTGCAAAAGTACAGGTAGCCACGAAAGGAATACGCAGTCGCCGCTGTGGCATCGCAACCTCTGCAAAAGCCACCGCCGCCGCCATTGCCACTACCGGGTCACTACCGAAACCACCACCGCCACTGCCGCTGCCGCTGCCGCCACCACCGCCACCAGCAGCAGCAGCACCAGCAGCAGCACGAGCAGCAGCACGAGAAGCAGTACGAGAAGCAGTACGAGAAGCGGCGGCGGCAGCAGCAGAAAGCAGTATCAGTAGAAGCAGCAGCAGGAAAAATAGAAAATAGCACCAGCAGCAACGAGAGTACTAGTACCAGCGAGGCAACCCTAACTCACAATAGCAAAAGGATGTCGTAACAATTGTTGCGAAACACCGTTTAAGAGCAGTGCAAAGCTCCAGAAGTCGCACAAACAGCAGGATCTCATCACGACAGCATGGCCCAACAGGCGCACAAGGATTCTGGCCACTCCACTCCCAAAGTTAGGACCCTATCACTATCATATGAGCTAAAGTCTAAACTCCTAGTATCCATCCCCCTTAATATCCCCTATAGTAGTCCCCTATATAATCCCCCATATGACCCTTCTTTAAGGAGTTTAGACTATGGCTCATATGACTGTAATAGAGTCCTGATTGGAGGGTCGCCAGACTTTTCTTATTAGCTTACGTATGCATCCAGGGCACCAGTGTCAGAAGACAAAAAGCGGTGCTGGTGTACAGGGCCTGGGTCACTGTCATCTGAAGAAAGCTTAGGGTTTAGGTTTTGAATGATAACGTTCACAACTTGGAGGGTCAGGGGGACTTGGTCAGTACACTGTGCGCGCCTACCGCCAAACTACCAAATCCCTTGACCCGCCAAGTACCATGCACTGCACCAGCAACAGTACAATGATTACTCGTGCGGTTGTCTGGTACTGTTGTGACACTAGATCGGATCTGGGAATTTTTTTGTATTGCATATCTCCACAAAGTTGTGGATCTTTGGTTGCTGACCCAAAAAACATGGCTATACTTGGAGCATATGTTTGGAAACGCTAACGCTCAAGAGCATTTACAAGCATGATTACCCTCCCTGAGCGAGTGAAGTACACTACAAGTGGATGCTCCCTTAATGACCCTCACAGAATCATTTCATAATCAACATACACACCCTTAGCTGTCTTTAGGACCCACCCTGAAGTTAAACTTTTAGCATCCTTAATATAGAAAGTAGGAAGCCCAAAAAGTTAAAGTCCTAACAGCCAGGCCGAAGACAGCCAAGCACCCAGAAACCTCACCACCCCTCATTTTTTTACGAAGAATCTGAAATTGCGCGCTCGCCGGATAGCCAACCTTCAAAATGAGACCCAAAAAACGCGTTTAAGGATGCCTTGAACTCCTCTAGGGTTTGGGGTTTAGGGTTTAGGGGTTTAGGGTTTAGGGCTTAGGGCTTAGGGCCCCTAATCCGTATCCCCTGAACCATGAACCATGGGCGATCCAAAAAGAAGTCCCAAATGATCAGCAGTGCCGATGGAAGACATCATTAATCACCTAGGAACCTAAACCTTCCAGATACAATAGCCTAGACACCTGACCTAAACGATCAACCCCAACCATCCCTGCATATCCAAATTGAGAACCCTAAGATTTCCTAACCGTAAACCCTGCACCCTAGAGCCCTAAGCGCCAAACGGTTGCGCCCTGAAACCCTACGTACCCCTAAACCCCTAAAACCCTAAATAGCAGTTTCCACTTTGTTTTTTATAGTCCCCTAAACCCTAAACCCTAAACCCTAAACTAAGCCCTACCAAGGTTCTCTTCGAGGCTGGGCAAGGGTTCGCAAGCCAACCTCGTCTGCTTTTTGGGGGCAGGGAGTGCTTTCGGTTTAGAGGGTTGAGGGTATAGGGTTTAGGGTTTGGTGTTTGGGGCTTTCAGGGTTTAGGGTTTAAGGGCCCTTGGGGTTTTGGGTCTTAGGGCTTAGGGCTTGGGGATTGGGGTCTAGGGTTTCCAGTTGGAAGTTTCAGGCTTAGGGCTTCGGGCCTAGATTCTATGGCTCTGGGATCAGGATTTAGGGCTTAGGGGCGTCGAGTTTTCTGGCTTAGACTACGGAGCACGGTTTAGGCTTTAGGGTTTAGGGGGAGGATTTAGGGTTTAGGGTTTAGGGGGAAGTCGGAGCAAAGACTAAAAAGGGAATTTAGGTAAGCCCAACCCCCAAATGAAGGCCTTATGATGACATGACTTTAAATAATAGGATCACCAATACAGGGGTTAAGGTCCCAAAATCCCCTTATCAAACATATGCAAAGCAACGATCTGGCGCAGCCACCACAGGCCCCCGCGAAAGGACATGTTGTTCTTCGCCATTTGGACCTAGGTCTCTCACACAAACTAAGGGAGCTAGGATTTTGGAGTGGGTTCCCGACATCCAACGCAGAACACATATGGCGGATTCTCGAAATGATGATAGCCCTGGAGGTATGTGCAGATCACAAAAAAGTTGTGGAGGTCCCCTTCAGCCTTGTAAACATGTCAAATGCGAGAGGCTCCCAACCCTAAACCCCTTACTGTAAGAACCAGAGGGAAGTGCCAGTTCTCATGACCATCATTACTTCAAAGGGCTTCATACTTGATTGCTCTTGCATGCCAACATCAACCGACCAGCCTCTGGAACCCTAAACCCTAAACCGCGTGGCACAAGACTGCGGCATGATTAGCTGGGCGTCAGTCCACGTGAGGGTCAGTGATGCGGTTTATACAAACTCTTCCTGCAATCCGAATGTACGCAAACCCACCGGAGACGATAGTCATGTGAGCTACCATCCACATTTCCCAGATATTATTCATGGACATGGGTTCCTGTTAGAGAATATTTTGGGAACTATACTAAACTACGCTATGGACCCCTATGTCCACCTTGCAGGGCTCCTCGATAAACCTACTATTGACAACAGCTCAACCCTCAACAGTCTAAACTCCTGTATCCCCCTTAATAACCCCTATCCGCTTTATAATCTCTTATATAACCCATTAAAAGAGTTTAGATTATAACCCTAAACCCTAATGCCTAAAGCCTAAACCCTAAACCCTAATCCCTATATAACCTCCATTTAAGGAGTTTTTAAACTATAGCTCATATGGGCCCCCTTTAAGGAGTTCAGACCCTATATCATGGTCCCTTATCGCCTCCTCCTGCATCTCCTCACGCATCTGCGCGGCTAACACAGCTGCTTGCCTTCGCCAAGCACCTGTAGCCGCAAGAAACCGAAAGAGTGGTTGGTTTAGGGGCTAGGGTTTAGGGTTTAAGGTTTTTTTGGGGGGGGACCTTTCTCCAAGGGCATAACCCTTGGAGAAAAGGGTTTAAGGTTTGGGGTTTTGGGTTTAAGGTTTTGGGGTTTAGGGTATAGGGTTTAGGGTGTTTGGGGCAGCAAAAGAGATCAGAGCTCTCATATTCTGGCATCGGTAACAACACGTAATGACCTTTGTAACTTCATCTTCCTAGCCATCCGTCTACCGTTGGTCAAGATGCCTTCCTGATGATGTTATTTTTCGTATCTGAAAAGGGAGCCTCCAATTTATGGAAACCCCATGAAACCCTATTTCAACCACCAGGGGTTAAGGGGGTCTTGCGAGTGGATGGAAGATGAACACTCCCCATAACGCCTCTAATTATTGGAGGTCCATTTGTATTTGGTAGTTTCCATAAGTAGGGGACCCCAATATACCCTAAACCCTAAACCCTGAACTCCTTAGTGTTGGGACCCCAAAATGGTACCCCTAATTGTGGGAAACCCCGCTTTATAAATAATCCCTTGAAGTCCAAAAATGCGCTCTATAACTGGGTTACAGGCTACTAGGCTGATTTGGGTTTAGGGTTTAGGGATCACCAGAAAGAACGAATCCATGTCAACACGGAATTTTCTTGACACGGATCCCTTCTGGGGAGGCGGCCCTACCTTTAGGGTTTAGGGTTGTGTTTAGGGTCCTTCCCATGTCCCCTTCATCCCCTGCCCTAAAGCCAGGTGATGAGAAATTCCCTAAAATCCCTACACCCTGAACCCTAAAACCCTAAACACCTCTCTTATTCATAGGGCCCAAGCGGCGAGGTACAAGAAAATGCAGTATAGGAAATTAGCCCCGGCCCGGCATAATTTTAGTCTCAATGTCGATCTTTTAGGTGATCTACCTGCATCCCGCCTTGTGAGTGCCCCGACATGTATTTTGGGGGGGCTTTCAGGGGCGTTTCTTTGAGAACCCTGGACCCTGAACCGCATATTCCAATATAACCCTAAACCTTAAACCCTATGTAACCCTAAATCGTAGGTTTCCATTTTCTTTTCCATTATCCCAATATAACTCCCCAGAGGCGCCTGATACGGACTTCGGCAAGACCTCTCTTGCCGTCCGCTGAGCTGTTTGCGTAGGCAGGACAGAGTCGTGTCGGCTATGAATGGAGCTCCGCCTGCAGAGCAGAAACAATCCTGAACCGCACATAATCCCCTCTGCAACCCCAATATAAGCCTAGACCCTAAACCCCAACCGGTAAACCCCAAACCCTAAACCCCTCAACCTTAAACCCTTAACCCCTAGACCTCTAAACCCTTAACCCTTAAGCCCTTCAGCTCTAGACCCTAAACCTAGAATCTCGGCGTTTGGTGACTTTGGGCTTAAGGGCTCAGAGTTAGGCTTCTTGGGGTCTGGAGGTTGGTTCAGGGTTGCGGAAGTTTAGGGTTTAGAGTTTCAGCGTTAAGGGTTTAGGGGTTAGGGGGTAAAGGTTCAGGGGTTTAAGGTTTAGGGGTTTAGGGTTTAGGGGTTCAGGGTTTATTTAGTTCTTAAGGGGTTTAAGGGTTTAAGGGTTTGGGGCTTCTGGAGGTGTAAGATATTTCAGGCTCTGCCTCGTGGGCAGGATGTCGCGGCTGAGACTCCTTAGCATCCAATTCAGGCACGATGTAGCGGCCTGAATACTTAGCGGTTAAGGGCTTAGGGTTTAGGGTCATCCCCGTAACACCCTTACATACCCGTACACAGTTGTTGGTAAGCAGGATCTGCAGAAATGGCCAGTTCATGTTCAAACACCCCGCATGTCGCGATACCTTCAGCACTCACTGACTCGCTCAAGTCACAGGCAGAAATCAGGGGGTGTGGGGGGGGCGTCGGGGACAGAAAGTCTCCAGACCATGAACCTACCCCAGACCCTGAACCGCCAAAAACATAACTACCAATGATGGCGAACCGAACGGCAAAATGGACATGAACTTGAAAACGAAGTGGAAACTTGGGAAATATGAGCTATAGTCTAAACTCCGAGTATCCCCCTTAATACGCCCTATAGTATTACCCTATATAATCCCCTATATAACCCCTTTAAGGAGTTTAGACTATGGCTCATATAGGCATTGAGCATGTTACAATGTTTGGGTGACTGAGCCAAGTTGGACTATACTCTTCTTTTCTAAACGGTGCAGCCAGCACGAGGATATATCCTCACTCTGTCTTGAGGGTTTAGGGTTTGGGGTTTAGGGTTTAGGGTTTAGGGACTAGGTTCCAGCATGAAACTCTTAGCATCTAGGGCTTAGGGTTTAGCGAAATCAGGAGTAATGATAAGTATGTGCCATGGTGCTCCACACGATCCGCGCCTGGCCAGGAGAAATCTTCAAGGCCACCAAGCCCTAAAGTCGAAAGCCTAAATCCTAAAACGCTGCGGATTACATACACCATGGGCCAGGTTAGGATTTTGACCACTCTAAAAGGAGCCCTAGGAGGGTAAGTGCTCTTTGATTTCTTGGGTTTATATCCCTATTATGGTCATAAAATCTTAACCTGCCATGGGCTTCTGCACAAACAAACCTGGACATCAGAGAAGATTTGTGGGGCTTCAGGATCGTTGGGCTTCGGGTGCTACATGCCATGAATCATGCAGCAATGTAAGGGGTCACACTGTTGAAACTCCAAATCAAGCATGACCTTAGTATGCTACAAGACCAGAATTGCCCAGGTATGCAGCACTCAAGGTCAACCGCAATGCTGTCAGTTCTTGACTTTCCTATATTGCCTTAAGGCGGTCCAAGATTTAGGGTTTTAGGCTTTTGGTTAGGGTTAAGAGTTTAGGGTTTAGGGTAAGCCCTGAGCCTGTTGCTTCTTGTCCTTGCTTTCCCCACGCGTTGAAGCCGGCACTCGGGAACTCGGTAATTGTCATGGCCGCTTGGGCAAGCTTCTTTACCTTGGCTCCATCCATCTTTCCTGAGTGCAGAAGGACCGGCCGAAATACGCGATTTAGGACTTCGGGCTTGACAGAAGTAAGGCCTTTTTGGGTACATTCCAAGCAGTGGCCGCGATTAGGGGGAAGCTCGTTTGCGCTGGGTTGTACGGTACTTTGCCCACACAAGGAGCCGTTCCGGTTTGGAGCGTAGGATTGACAGGGCTGCTTCCAGCAGCGCAATCTGGATAATCTAGGAGATATCCGCCAACGCACTTCCGTTGTAATCCTAAAACCAACATAGTATAACATCCCTAAGCTCTAAACCCTAAGCCCTAAACCCAAACCCTAAGAGCCTAAACTGTTCTGAGTAGGGGGGGGCCATGATGAGCCCCGTTTGTTCAGGCGTCCCTGTACTTGGAAGTATAACCCAACTAAGATGGGAATTACCCAAGAATACTCTACAAACACCTACTGTTCTTTTGAACTGGGTCTGAATTGGGTTTTACATTATCATATTGTTGGATGGGGGCTGCAGTCAGGACCCCAGTCTGTGTGCTAGTTTAAGGGAGGGTAGAGACCCGAGACCTGAAACTTCACCAAATAGTTAAAGACTCCTGGTTTTGAGAAAACCCCCGATTTCTGATCCAAAGGGACAGCAAAAGCTCTTCCAACCAAACGTCTCAAGACGGTTTAGGGTTTAGTTTCAGCGTTCTCCTCGCCAAAGGAGCCTTAATATGACGCGAAAAATCTGACCCAGACCCATGATTGATAAACCCCCTCCCCTTCTTCGGGATCATAATAGGGACTCCAATATTCAGGCCCTCAAAAAGGAGGGGGTCACTAATCAGGGGTCTACATTACATCAAGGTCTTACAATTATCCTGGCGCTTTTTCGTCCACAAGTAGAGTTAGCGGCTTTTGGATCCGCTGCAATTCTCCTGTATCTGAATTTGGTAGTTTCCCAAAATAGGGAGACCCCAATAAAGACCCAAAATACTATGGTCCTTATTACAGGGAAGTAACCATATGAGGGTATGGAATATCAAAGATTTATAACTTATAACTTGGGTTTCCCTTCCCATTTCAACCCAAGAATAATGGTGAGGTCATGGATGGGGTTGCCTTTTCAGGAACTGTAAATGAAGGATCGAGGATCCCAACTCATTGAAGCTTAGGGATGCTTAAGGTTTAGGGCTTGGAGTTTAGGTGTTAGGGATTTAGGGAGGGTTTAGGGTTTAGGGTTAAGGATTTATGGTTTAGAGTTTAGGTTTTAAGGTTTAGGGCTCAATTTCAGCTCACCCCTTCTCGCATTTCCAAGGGCTCCAAATGCGATGGAACGAGATGCGGAGGTCTTGGGAACGGGCTCAGATGGCAAGATTAGCTATCTTCGCAATCGGTCCAAGCTGTTAAGACGAGTAGTAGGCTGTCAGCATAATGGCCCCCTTTTGGCGTCCCTAGTATGTTACGGCCCCTAACGTAGGGTACCCAAGAAGGGAGCAAAATTGCGAATCCACCCCAGGAGTGGTTGACCAAGCCGCGATTTGCACTTCTTTTGCTCGGCGTGCTCAGTTTCCTGCAGGACTGGAGGAATGGCCTACGGTTTAGGGCTTAGGGTGTAGGGCTTAGCGGTTTAGGGTTTAGGGTGTACCGTTTTTATTGTGCTGCTTTTTGAGGTAGCCTTTACTATAACTATACAAGGACCTTTGAACCTTAATCTTGGTATAGTACATATTTAGGCTTCGGCAGTGTTCGTATCGTAGATGTGTGGGTCCATTCCTGCAGCACCCACAAGCAAGAGAGAGGCCTTTACAAAAGCAGGGTATAAAACTTCTACAGTAGAACCTTGCCGCATGCAAAAACCTTGATAAACATAGCAGTCAGGATGAGAAGCAACATCAGTACATAGTCCCCCTCAAGTAGATAGAAGATGGCTTTGGGTATATTAGAATATGATCCCCATATACCCCACATTCTATGAACTTAAGGGGGACTATACATGAGACTGACAGTTAAAGATCTGAGGCAAGCGCGAGCTGCTGTAATTTCTCGCATTAGTATTCCGCCTGCCAGCAGCGGGAGGGCAGAAGGGAAGACATGACCATCGTTTCCGTCATCGTCCCCGTCGTAGTCGTCGTAGTAGTAGTAGTAGCAGTAGTAGTAGTAGTAGTAGGACGTCGTCGTCGTCGTCGTCGTCGTCGTCGTCGTCGTCGTCGTCGTCGTCCTAGTACTAGTACTAGTACTAGTACTAGTACTAGTAGTAGTAGTAGTAGTAGTAGTAGCCTCTAAGATCAGGTTAGACAGAATCCTGACTAATATCCAGAGTTAAAAAAATAAACTATTTCCCAAAATCAAAAAAACTATTTACTACCCTTAGAGGTAAAAAAACAAGTTTAAAAAAGTTTATTTTATAGTTTGTTTTATGAAATACACTATTTTCTGTTATCTAAGTAGCTTGTGCATGCATTCAAATTTTACATACAGACTAGATAATTTTCTGTGTTTGCTGCTGTTGCTTGTTGCTTTTTGCTGACCATGTTCTGTGGCCATGCATTTCTTTGTATGACAGTATGTATGAAATAGCTGGGGCTGCTAGGTAGCATGGTGACAGACAGCATGAAATACTAGGTAGCATTGGAGAACAACAAGCAGGCCATTGCAAAGAAGGCTTTCAGCATTTTTCTGCAAAGAGGAAATTGGTGGCTTGTTTGCTTGGCTCAACTCCAGAGTGGGCTACCCACGAGTTTTGTGGAAGTTGCAAGCAAGGAACAAATGTAATGCTTTTGCAAGTGTGATGTCCTGTGTGATTGCAATGGTTTCAGCAAAGTGTGTCCCATCCAGCCAACAGATTGTGTAAGCATGACCACATGTGTTGGAATTTTTGCAAACTATTCTGAATCATTGTAAGCTCTGTAGGTGCAGCATGGCCAAGAAAAGGGAAAGGATCACTGTTGACCCTGCTATTGGTGTGATGGATTTACAGAGAGTTCTGGTGAGGCATATGGAGCTCCAGCCAGAGAAAGATTTGTGGGCTCTGCTGAGACATCCCACAAATTCGGTGTGGTCTTGGAAAACTGCTGTTTCACTGCAGTGGCTGGCACAAGCCAAGGACCTACTGGCAGACTTCTGCAGAATCGCCCCGAATGGATTGCTCCCAGCCAAGAAATTGAGGATTGCAATCCACAGGTTGGTTACAGACAGCAACAAGAAGGTGAACAGAACCCAATATCACACTGACGACTTTGTGGATCAGCTTGATCAGCGAATCCGAGTGTTGCTGGCACAGGCGAGGTCGCTCAAGAAACAGGAGGACTATGTGACAGCCATGAAAAAGGCTACACAAGCAGACAAGGATGCAGTGGATGAACTGCTATCCCATATTCGTCTTGGGATGGATGATGAGGAGCAGCCAGAGCAAAGTGCAGGCGCCAGCAGTTCTTCCTTGGCCTTGGTTCCTTTCACAGGTGGTGCAGCAAAACAGACATCACCAGCAGTGCCCCCAGAAGATGTCTTCAAAAGGATCCTGGAAAAAAAGGACAGCAGCCCAATGAAGCCTCTGAAGAGTCCGAAAAGGTTGAGGACTACAGCTGCAGCTAGCAGNNGAGTGAATCCGAAATCATGGAGGACTCCATCTGCAAGAAGCTGCCTGTTGGTAAGCCACAGGTAGAGAAAGCTATTGGGCATGGCTTGGATGCAGATGATTTTCGCATTATGGATGCTAGCCTGGAGGACAAGGTGGTAAAGGCATCAAAGAAAGCTGCTTGCCAGAAAAAACCAGCAGCTAAAGTCAAGGCTGCCAACCCTGCAGTGCCTGAGCCCAAGCTCAAGTGCACCTTTAAGCATCGCAAGACTTCCAGTGTCTATGCGAAGGAGCGAAAGCTTCGCCTCAGTATGGGGGACAGTCCAGAAACTGCAAAGAGGTTTGCCAGAAGTGCAATGCAAGACACAGCAGCCAGAATTGATGCTGGCCTCCTCAAAGAGGAGTGAAAGCAAACAGAAGTGCTGGGATGAGAGAAAAACATGTCACGTATGTGGCTTCAATTTATTGAAGGCTACCTTAAACCCAAAACTTATATAGAATTTAGGGCTGCAGACTTATAAGGCTTTACAGGAAATCCAACTTGGGGAATAGGCTTGGGGCTAAACACTTGTAGGGCTGTGGGCTGTGAAGCTGAAGGGTTATATGGGTTCGAAGGCGAATTCTTTTAAACCCTTGCTTAAAATTCAAAATTCATAAAGGTGTAGGCTGCAAGATTACAGGGTTTGAAAGACTGAAGGCTTATAAGGTTTCCCTAGACAAAACCCTTAACAGTGTCAGCAATGAAGGTTTCTTTTTTGTTGTTTGGAAGCATGGTTTGGAAGATGGGTCAAAGATTGCTGGCAAATAAAAGACTTACTCAAATAAAAAACCTTGCAAGGTGAAGGCATGAAATTGTATGGGTGGGAAGGAAATCGGGGAATGGAGAAGGGATGCTCCAGCATATGCTACCTAAGTAACATTGGTTTCCAAGTAGCAATTTCCTTTCTAAAAGAGATGGTCTTCTACGTAACATTTTTTTGGCTAAGTAGCATGTGATATGTAATTGCTATAAGGCACAGGATGTCCTTCCAAGTATCACTAACTAACATCCTGTCATAAAAAAATGTGTATGTATAAGCTGCTGCATTCCTCTCGACACTCCACCAGATCTGTAGTTGTTATGGCATGGCCTGACAATGATCGCATCCTGTACACTCAGTACAGGCATGTGAGAGGAACTTTAGATGCTTGGCAAGTGGATGTGTACAGCTCTGGTTGGCAGCAGTGGACACTGAGGCCACTTACTTCAAAATGTTCTTGTTTATCCTTGCATGGTTGACAAAACTAAAGCTTAAACCCTAAACCCTCAACCCTAAACCCTAATGTCCATGTCA
>CAJNIZ010043329.1:0-57087 GCA_905231905.1 Symbiodinium pilosum
ACAACAACAACAACAACAACGACTGCTAATGAATGCTGCTACGTGGACGACCATGGTGGCTATATCTACCACCACTGGTAGCACTTCCTACCCTGCCAAAGCACTATGATCCTGGCTGCAAGCAAGGTCTCTTCTGAGAAGCTCGGAGGGTTCTATTCCCGACATCCGAGTCACAAGGCGTCCATCAAAAATATGAAGACACTCGCTTGCGATGTGGGTCCTCAAGAACCCCGTGTAGTCTGGATGATGCTGGGTTGGGGGCCTTCGGATGCAGGGGCAAAGCCGGACCAGGCATGAGCCTGCATCCCCAGATCTTGATTGGTGCTGAATAGGGAACTGACTGACTATAGTATAGTCAATAGTCCTCATATACCCCCGTACTGTAGCCCCGATACCAGATACAAGTGATTGCAGCCCACCAGTACGGATTGTGTTCCCGCTGTGCTGATGGCTATTGGAGGTAGAACAGGTTCCGATCTAGGCATGCAACATGTATGGCTCAAGCGGTTCCCGAGGTTGATCGGAACACCACCTCATTCTTTTCTTTCACTAAGGCAGGGCTAGGGAGTGGGGACTGCAGTGCCGGGCTTATTTCCAGGACCTGTAGAATGACCAATGCAGGCATCCATTCCCTGATGATCTCTGCTAGTTAGTCATTATGTAGTTTGTGGGGGGGGGGGGGGNNGAGTTTTCGGCATCCAAGGAAGTTCTGCGAGCAACACGCAGATATCTTCTCTGTTTCTGATGACAAGCCGCACTTTGTGATTTCGGTCAAGTTGCCCAGTGATGCGGACGCTTGTGCTGGAGCGTTGGGCTTGGAATATTGTACCGGTGTCCATCAGGTGTCCATAAAAGCCTTCCCGGAGGTTTCACAGAAAGCATGCTGCACCGCATATGGTATGAATCGAAGTGATGCTAGTATCTAGCGGGCTTGTAGTTTTGCGTCTGACGGCATCTTTCTGATTCTTTGCTGGTCATCCAGTACTGACATCCCAGCAGCCTGGACTGTAATCCCTCCCGCCTGTGTCAAAGATTCTTCTCCGCTGAAGAGTGTGGAACCCATGTGCGTTTTGTCCTTCTACCTTGGGCCCAAAAAGGCCGGTTGCTCCTGCCGCCACGCACCTCTAAGGACTGGCTCACGAGGGCGTTCGGTTTCAGGTTATATAGCCAGGTGGTAGTCCGCTGGGAGAGAGCGCTTCCAGCAGCAGAAGCCCGGATCTTTGAGAAGGTTCAACTTCAACCGTGTGAGATCATACGAGGTTCCTTTTACTCCTCTCATTGTTGGCTGCCTGCAGCTCATATCAAATCTCCAAAATCCCCGTGGGGTTTCTGCTGGTTGCGCAGAGGAAGATCTCAATGTCCGAAGGATTAGGATGTTGGACATGAGGATACAGTTTGCAAAGCAGCTCTCTTTGTGTCAGCCTGGAAGAGAATCTGTAAAGCCAGTTTCTAAGTCCGTCCCGCCTCTCAACAACGGCACGCATCTCAAGAAGATGCAGGTAAGTAAGCAGTTTAGATATATGCGCTGAGCTTGTGCTGCAGTATGGTGGAAGGCCAAGGCCTCGGAGATTCTTCGCATTCATTGTGAGCTGGACGTTCTGGGTGAGTACTTGGAAGCCCCCTCATGCGCGAGAGCTGCTAAACGCCGAATCCTGCGCCCCACATCCTATCCTAAAAGACTCTGAACCACTTGGTTCGCCCAGGAAGCAGCTAAACAGCTCGCACTGTTTATTTGCAAGTTGGGCGGCTCGGCAGGCCACGATGCTCTAGAGGCACGTCTACGGTGCAAGTACGGGCAAGTTCACCGGTTTTGTGCACGGGGAATTTGTTGCGTGATCTCGAAGTCGGTTCGTGCTCCAGGATCACAATGGCCGATACATTCTGATACATAGGAGATGAACACTGCATGAGCCACGTCGGGCTTTGGCTCGGTTTTTGGGATACGCTTTTTTGAATATCTTGGACCATTATGATTCGTAGGGGCTGAGGCATGGAAGCGCCGAATTGACTCCGCACTCCTGGGGCGACGCCCTCAACAGGAGAGTCCCTAGCCCCAAAAGCAAACCCGGAACCCCCTGAAACCCTCTAAAGCGCCAAACTGCTCTGGAAGGATGGAAGCAGGCCAACCCAGCTCTTGGTACGGTCATCCACAAAGCAGGACAGCGATTTGGGATTCGCAGCTTCGGACTTTGCATATGTTTGGTGAAAAGCCCTTCAAGGAGGCAATTGTAGTTGCTGCCATGCCTCAGCTACGCGCCAAAGCCGCAAATGCCGATAGCCAACACCCCAAGCTCCCGAATCAAAAATGCGAAAACCCAGAGACTCGACCGTCCTGTTTTAGGTTGAGGGGTCAGGGTTTGGGGCTGTATCTAATTGAGCTGCCACAGGCGTCAGATCCTGAGAATGATAGCTGTAGAAAGTTGGCAAGGGTATGTGGTACATGATGGTGTGCAAGCGATACGACTAGGCATAGCAGAGATCGCCATAAGAGCAGTTGCAGCCATGATGGCAGTAGCAGTGGCAGCAGTAGCAGGAACAGCAGCAGCAGCGCCCCGGCAGGGACCCCATGATTAGATGTTTTTAATGTCACAGTTGCACCTTTCGTACAGTGCCAGGCAGGATTGAAGAAGCATGAACGTTCTCTAATGACTTTAGCAATGAGCCCACCATTCCGGAGCTGTTTGTTTGGGGGGTGTCTCCCCAAAACCTAGATGCTAAACCCCAGACCCTAGACACTACATCCTGAACCCTGTACCTTGAACCTAAAGACCTTAAGTAGGACGGACGATGAACAGCTTTTTGGAAGCACATCCCAAGAAATTCATGGTTGACAGCGTCTCTGGCGTTGTCGTCAAGGCGTTTGGGTTTCAGGGTCTCAGGACTCAGGACAGGATCAGGGATGCCCTTTTAAGGTCCCTTGCGCTAAGAGTCCTTCTGTCTTCTGTTCGGTTCTCTGAGGACGGACTTTACTTACTGAGAGGGTCGCTGACCTCAAAGTCCCCGAATCTTTCACTGTAATGTCTAAGGCTAAAGGTTTGCATAACAGGGCGGGCTTATTAGCGGGTTTACAGAAATTAGGGCAGCTTTCTTGGGAATCCTGGCAAGTAGAGATCCAGTCGTTGTGGGGTACACGAGACTCATTAGACTTTGCTGTGTTATTTGTTCAAAAGGACCTCGTGCTCTGATCGGTCTCACAGGCCTTGAAACGGCCAACCCCGAATCCGCATCGCTGTATCACGTTCTAGTGAAGAGCTCTTGTCAAATTTGATCGCTGTGCTCCATTATGGTCATGCGCAAACATTGTACGGAATGGGGTGGTTGCTGCTTGAAGTCTTAGTGAACGACTTTTAAAGATTGGCGGCCTGTTTTGTAGCTTGTTTTGTAGGTCACATCGCTAACACACGATCCTTTCTGCAAAATATGGCGATCCTGGGGAAAGGAATATCTCCCCTGAGCGGTGTCAAGGGTTTCTGGTGTACTGGCATACCGGCCAGGTCACCACAAAGGTGCCAAAGCCTCCCATCGCGGGCTCCGGTGCAGATCGAGCTCCTTGTATAGCGGTGCTTAAAGGGCAGCCGAAGAGTGGATCTACAAAAGTCACTACCTACTCCCCCTATGCATATGTGTATGCGCATGTATATACATGCAGATGCCCATTATAGTACCCATGCAATCTTCTCCACTCCCGCTTAAGCACCAGTAAGGCTCGCGTTGCTGCTGGCGTTGCCTTGAATCTGGGCCAGCGTTTGGCAGAAGTCATCCCCATAACATATGGACCAAACGAATGAGGAGGGTTGCGATATGAGGTTGTACAGAAGCTCCAGTTGAAAATGCTCTTATTCAATTCAGGGAGCAAACGGTTTGCCGTGTTGTTTCAGTATTGCCCCAGGTATATCCATGAGAAAGGTGGCAGTATTCTAGCCAGCAACATCCATGAGTATTACAAGCAGTTCCCCGAGAACAAGGAAGTCATTGGCAAGTTCAAGTCTTTCTGCGAGGAATACCCTGGCCTTCTTGTCTACGACAAGGCACCCCTGGACATATGCTTTCAAGTTGGTAGTTTAGAAGCGTAGGCTTTGAAGTAGAAGCCTGCAGAAATTTACCAGCATTCTTTTCTTGTATTTTCATACACAAGTATCATATGAAATGCAAAAAATCCAATTCAGTGCTGTTTTTGCCCTATTTCCTTCTTTGGCAAGGTACCGCACCCTGGGAAGATTTCTCTTCCCAGGCACTGCTGCCACTTTCTTCAGAAAGCTTGTTCACACGAGTGCGAACACCAAAGCTTCCTGCACAGTAAGCCACGGCCAACTGGGGCAGTACACTGCGGACGTGGCAGTAAATGCACCGTTGGGCACTGGGAGCAGATTCTGCATTTCTTGATAGTACCGTTTCATCGCTCAGGATAAGGTGTCCCTATTTGAGTATCCAAACATAGGTGGGTTGCAGGATGTCATTACTACTGGTATCCTGATTATTTCGGGCTGTGTGCTCCAAAGTTCTTGGCGACGCAAGGGGAGAGGCACACCTCTCCGTTGCTGGTGGCTAGTGGAGAGTAGCCCCCGTATCATCTTCTAAGTTCCAGTGCTCTCTCTGAGGATATTGAATCAGGCTGGTTCGACCGGTCTATGTGGAGGTCAGCGCCAGCAGCCACTACCACCCCTGCGAGAGACGCCGGAACCCAGCGATCTTGATGCCTGCATGGCTGCGAATCTGGCCCTGCATGTCCACAGCAAAGGAGGTTCCATAGCTGGAAGCACCCTCTCCGAGTACTACCAGGTGTATCCGACGCACAAACAAGTGATTTCGCAGTCCGGCTTACGGGCTTTCTGTTCCCGCTATGATGGTCTGTTTTCATTCGATCCCTCCCAGGGAAGTGGGTGTTTGTCCTTAAGGTCGCATTGCTGCCACTTTCTGAGGGGAGATTGCGTTCACAGCATCAGCCACGATGGGAAGTTGCACACTACGCCAACTCCTTCTCCGGTTCTTTGCGCCTTTGGCGCCAACTGCACCAAGGGGCATTGGAAAGAATTGGAGGCGCTGGCTCCAACAAATTGGGGAAGCTCAATGTGCCTTCAAGCAGACTGGGTAACATACAATCATCCAAGAGTCATGCTCGTAGCCTCCTTTTCTATGCAAACACGAAAAACCCTTAATCTTTGAAATCACAGTAGTGTTTGTAAATCCTTTTGGGTGTCATGTTTCCTTCGGGGAGTGTGTCTGCACATAACTCCGAGACAAGGCCTGCATGGGAGCTTATCAAGGCATATCAAGACAGCATGTCTAGAAACCCCCCTATACCCATACTTGCTTTGCAATCCCCACAGATCCAGGGTTTCTAAGGGCCCCAGAACGGGAGGCCTTGGCAATGCGAAGTCGCGAGTCCGCCCAGACGAAGACGTCTGCGGCTGCCACACCCTCTTCGCCAAGCAGTTCCAGTACGCAGTTGCTATCCGTCGAGGACCCGCTAATGGTGAGAGAATGAGTGCTGCTGCCGTTGCGTCTGCCTGCCTGCCTGCATGCATGCCATCCATACCATACCATGCCATGTATGTATGTGTATGTATGTGTATGCACGTACGTACGTACGTACGTAGGTAGGTAGGTAGGTATGTATGTATGTATGTAGGTATGTATGTAGGTATGTATGTAGGTAGGTAGGTATGTAGGTAGGTATGTAGGTAGGTATGTAGGTATGTATGTAGGTACGTGAGGGCAAAGGCCACAGCAGGCGCAACCATCGACAAAACGGTGGCAGCAGCAACGATGTTCGCAATCGTTTTAGCAGTCACGATCTCAAGTTTGAGTTTGTAGAGGATTGGCTGACACTCACCCTACATTACATTCGCAAGTGAAAGCTGGAATCGCCACCTGATCTCTATGTAGCCGAATCTGCTTCATCTTGGAGATCCTTCCCTTGCTTGCTGGGAGTTAGGAATCCAAACTCGGAGGAGATACGCTGGACGCACGATGCCATCCGCGCAAGTTTCAAGGATTCATGGTTTGGGACTGGGGTGTGGGGGTTCAGAGTTTATAGTTGCGGGTGTAAGGTCTGGAGTTTTGGGGTCTGGGGTTTGGATTGTGGGGTTTTGCTGGTGTAAGTCGATTTTAGGGTCCCACTTTGGGGTGAAGGATTCGGGGTTGAGGATGCGGGGTTGCTAATTAGATATGCCAGGGGGCTTTTCAGTGTTGGAATACTTTCCCGGAATGATCTGTGGTTCTGGGGCAGGGGGTCTCTGAAAATCAGGTCCTTCATGCTGAATGTCAGGTTTGGCAGTTGCCAGGAGGGGGGGAGGTCTGCAACTTCGAGGCCTGCCTGTGGCTAAGGTTTTGCTTCCAACGAAACACTAGAGCCCAGAAAACGCAAGATAACAACGATCAGCGACCCAAACACCATAATGCACACACGATCTCAAAAGAAACCATGCGAAGCGCGGGTCAAGAACCCGCAGCATAAGATTGCGGCTCTCAGGATTGCACGGATTTGTGGGCAACCATGCGTTACGGGTTTTGTTTATGCGCTGTCAGTCGGATGACGTTAACGCGAAAAGTACTTCTGGGTAGTCTGGTAGTACGGGAACTTTCGTGATGAATTGGTGAGTATACGGACTTGCCCTCGACATGATGCTCCCCCTTAAATTTTTAATCCGAACGACATCAGCAGTGCCATGCAGAAGAAAGATGCGTGTTGACAATCCCGTTGAGGTAGTGTTTGAATGCGCTTGCATTCTATGGTTTCGCTCCCAAGCTTGTACACTGTAGCAGAAGTCCCCACAAGTATTGCAACTTGCTTCGGATTTTGGAACAGCCTGCGGCCAGCTCCAAAACATTCCGTTTGCAAAGCAAACCGAAATCTACATGCATGCGTGCCATCCCATGGACTCAGGCATGGCATGCTATATATTCAAGAATTTAGATTTTTGCACCAACAGTTATTCTTCCAAGAATTGGATTGATGCGTGGAATACTTTCCCGCACGTGTCTGAAAGCCTCTTAAGATTTTCTTGGGGGGAGTTGGGCCTCCCTCTGAAAGGAAGCTCACAAATTTCAGCGTTCAAGTTTCCGGTGTAGGGTTCGGAGCTTCGGGTTTGGACGTAGAGTTTAGGGTTAAAGTTTTAGGGCATCGGGTGTAGGTTTCCAGTTTGGAGTGAAGGTTTAGAGTCTAAGCTCCAGGGTTGGGTCTGCGGTTCCCAGTGTCGCGTCGAGGGTTTGGGACGGTCAGATGTAGGGCTTAGACTTTGGGCCTAGGCTCGGTTTTGAGGGTGTTGGACCTTTACGGGCAAAAGCTTGAGGGGTGAGCGTCACGTTGGCTGTTTTGCCGAAGGTTTGTCGTTGTGGGGGCAGGTTCCCTTCAAGGTTGTAGCAAGCAGCGCTGCTTGATTGAAGTTAAAACAAGATGCTCTATGTGGTGCTAAATCTATCTTTGCATATAGCTTACCGGCTTACTTTATCGGCACTTTAACGCGATCTCTATGCGCAAATGTCCAACATCCTTTACTGTAAGATCATGACAATGCACCGTAAGCCGCCTTAAAAACTTAAAGCCTTCACCTTCTATGACTCAAAACGGACAAAGCCTTTTACCTCATAGACTTTTCAACGCAACAACGCCTAATCCCTAAAGCCCTGAGCCCTAACCCACTTTACAGCCTAGCGCCCGGAAGCCTAAACCCTAAAGCCTTGAGCCCTCCATAGCCTCAATCTTAAGCCCTCAAGCCCCTTAAGGATGGTCGACTCTTAGTGGAGACCTTGACGGACTTACTGCATGGTAAGCTTCTCCCTTCTGACCTCCCGGCATTGGAAGTCCTGGAGACTTGGTTTTGCGGTGTGGGGTTAAGGTTTTTGAAGATGTAGGACTCTGACTTCTAGAGTCTAGAGTTTGCAATTCCGGCAAATCAAGCTGGATGACCACAAAAGGCAGTGCAGGCCGCATGGGGCGTTTTAAAACTTCAAGTCAAAGTTCTGGCAGGTTGAGATGGAATTGGTGGATGCTGATCTAAAGCACAGTAATGAGGCTTAGCACATCATGTGAATCCGGGAGTGCAGCTTGCTCGAGATCTCAAGGAATTTTCATGTTCCAAGAATAGCATCCAGTGTAGGGAAGGAAGGGATTCACCGAAGAGACTGCTATGTGTCTTTCATGGGCTGGCATGCGAGCAGTGCCGAGCGTTTACTCATTCCTTCTTGAGTAGTGGGTCCAACGTATATTTTCGAGGACCCGAGAGCAGGTTTGGGTGCCTCATGTAGTCTCTTAAGCAACGGCGTGCATGTTGCGTGATTTCTTTAGTTGGCTTGTCATGGGCTCCACATTGTCAGAATACCTCATTTTGGGGATGTCGGAATGCCCACCGCGCCCGACATGCCCGCAAAAAGCCCGGCAGCAACATGCCTGAGCACGTGAAATCTAACTAGTCACCACCCTCCTACTCGTAAACATCCCCGCGCCCAATGGTTGGATACATCCCCCACCTTTTGCGGTTCCTACATAATTCATGTTTAGCTGTAATTAGATGGTGAGAGGAGGCACTTAATGTTAAGGTGATAGGAGTCTGCGGTATTATGATATAATCAATTCAGGTAGGTTGGTGCTTAACATACTCAAAATACTGGGGCCAATGACAGTTCCTCAGACTAGTGCGCCCCATGCGGCGCACCACGACAGTATGACCTTCTTCTAGGACCGCTCAAACAGGGTCTGTGAGCAGCTTTAGCCCGAAAACCCCGATGTCCACAGCTTGACCCAAACCCCACGCCCCAAAACCAAGACCCAATCCTTCAACTCGCACGACCGAAAGGAGACGAAGGGCAGTTTCTATGCGGTGGAGGGAAACCGTCGGCTGTGGGTCCTTAAGGACCGCGCAAGGTGGAATACGGTTTTTCTACTAGTGTTTCTTAGGCTTCGAGTTTTGCAGCTTTAGAGTTTCCATTGTTTCGGATCGAGGGTTTGCGGTGGGTTTGGAGTAGAATGGGGCTGGTAGGTCTTGTTTTGTTCAGGAACGCCACGAGGGCAATGCGGCGGGAGAAAAAGGTAGGTGGGGTCCTTATCCAAAGGAACGCGGGCATCACATTTGCGTCTTGTCATAGGTTTAGACAGGAACTTTGAACTTGGCTGTCGTCCATAGCCCCAGCCAGAAGTACTTGTTGAACCTCTACGCTCAACCTTCTCCCTGGCTGCCAAACCCAAAGCCCTAAAGCCCAAATTGAAGTCAAGGAGCGTCAGACCATCACTGGGAAGAAGACCGAGATTCGCGTCAAGAAGCGGGCAGATCTCAGATCGTTCGTGCAGAGCTTCACCACCAAGAATGGTGGTCAAGCGGTGGAGTTTTTCACCAGCAACCGGACCAGGACGTCTTCTCCCAGCTTTGGAAGTTTGACATGTCTACTTGGAGGTGCAACTTTAGGTGCAGTGTTTGTGGAGGGGAGGGGCGAGCGCGATTCGTTCTTATCAAGCTGTAGGAAGGGCTGACTGCACATCCAGATTTGTGACAGAAATACCGTCCGTAGGTGCCAGCCATACTAGGCTGCCATTCAAACCTGCATGGTTTTGAGGGAATCCCATCTGGGCACCGAGGTATTCAATTGTGAGCGCGAAGAAAAGCATGATCCTTGACATGAGGAGCCGCCACAGGATTAATGCTGTTCGGGACACATCTGAGTGTTACCACTCCTACATCTACACACCAAAGCCAACAGTCAGTGCCCAGTCTAACAGGAGGAAAAAGGGCGTGCTAAAACCAAATCTGGAAAAAGCGCATTTCGGTCCAGGACGTATCCAAGCATGGGTTTTGCCCTTGCCGTGTTCTTCGGTCGGGTGCCGAATGAAGTTGAGATGGCTGTCGGCCACGAGTTAGCTAAGGCACGGCCTGGGTTTAGTAGCAGCAAAGCTAATATGTTGCGGGTGCTTATGGGGCGGGGGTTGAACGTAGGGACTAGTAAGACATAGGCTGCCTCAAGTGAACAACAGTTGGAAAGGTGGGAGATGCAGTTCCAGGTGGGTAGTTAGCAGATGGCTAGCCATAGAAGGCTCATGACATGCTCAGACGAGTAATGAGGTTGTTTGAAGTCTATGTAGGCCACCTGGAACTCTGCTTGAGCCTTTTCAGTGGGAAGTGCAGCGGTTCAGCTTCAACCTCTGCATACGTAACCCCTTTCCCCTAATGTTAAACACCCCCAACCCTTTAAGCTTGAATTTCCTGTAAAACAGACCCTTGATATTGGCACAATTTTTTAGAAGTTAGAGGCGTAGTGTTTAACATTCCGGCCACTACGGATAGGAGGATCGACTGCAACAAAAGACTGGTCCCAAGTCCTATTCTGGCTAGGGGTCAAAGATTTCGGTTTAGGGCGTAGGAGTTTTGGGTTTGCGTTTGAGGGCTCAGCTTTCATGGTGTACTCCCTGGGCTTCGCAAATCCTAGTCCTCACAGTTGAACCCCAATCCCCAAAACTTGTTAAGTATCTTGGAAGCTCTGGAGCCCAAGCGTGCTTTGATGTCGCCCCTGGATACTGCCCCGGCCTCTCATCGAGTCCAAGGCTCCAATCAAAGTTATATGGAGGTTAGTGCAAATATACTCTGTTTGAAGCTGCTCATTCTCCAACTTCAAGCTCCATAATATTTCATAGGTCTCTTTTTCCTGCTTTTGGGCTATAGAGAGTACCCGAGGGGCTCTTAGATTAATCACTTTGCCCTCAGCTCTTAGCGCTCGGGAGATTCAGGCTGCAGGGAGATCTTGCAGCATGGAGAGCCTCTCGGATCTTTGTGCCAAGGTGCCGACCAGGGTTACTGCTTCCTGAACTCACGCGGAACCCCATGTCGACATGTAGACCTGATTTCAGACAGTCGTTCAGAAGTGATATCTTTTGAGGCAACAGCTTGTGCTTTGGGGATGGTACAGGCAGGCGCCTTGTTGTTTAGATTTTAGGGAGTGGCGAGTCCGAGCTCTCCAGCATGCATCACATGTTCGGGTGTAAAGACGAACCAGAGGTGGTGTGATCAGTGAACTGGTTGTTTGGGAGGTCTTGCAAGGGTATGGGGTGCAGTTGAGTGGAATCAAGCGTTTCGGGGGTGTTCAGGTCCCGCTGCGAGCAACAACGTGGGCCCGTCTTACTTCCCGAATCCAGCTTGGGTTTGAAACATGCTGCCCAAACTCCCCTGAATACCAGGCCTCGAAACTCAAGCACCGAACGTTCAACCCTAATATTTAGTCCTGTGTCATTGTTGGATATAGTGTTTAGCTTTCCTATTGTCAAACAGTAAATGAGAATGAAAAGTTCACCATTTGTACACAGAATCTTCTATCTATGCGCTCTGAACTCCTCAAACCCTGAAGCTGGGCGAGCATGAGCTCGAGTCCAAGCTCCTGCAGAGGCTCCGTGGATTTTGGAGGATTTGCCATTCGGATTTTGGTCTTGGATCAAAACCGGTCTTTTGTGCCGATTTTCCCTTATCATCCCTGTATCCTTTCAAAGGTTTACCTGTTGGGGGCCTCATGATGTTCTCACTGGATACCCCACCACCAGCTGATTCCTCAATCCTTGTGGGAAAGGAAGTTGGGTGACCCTTGACCGATACCCTTCCGGGCACCCCCCTCAGTCCCAAGCCCCAAACCATAAGCCTAAACCCAGGCTGCCAAGGCTCTAAACTCAAATGGCTCAAGCCCCCATCTCAAATGGGTCGTTCTCAACTGTATTCCTACAAACCCTACTCCGGACTTCATATTCCTGGTTTTACCCCTGTGTTCCCAAAGGTCTCTCAGGGCCCTTGTTTCTGAGAAGAACAAAAGCTCAACCTTGAGAGGCCCGACCTCTTTCGGGTCACAATGGACACAGTGAGTCTCGCAGACAGCATGGCATCCTTTGGAGTCCAGATTGGATTAGAAGTGCGAGTTTCGCCAAGCCCTTAGGGATTGCTAAGGATTTTGAGGATATTGTGTAGGGATTGCTGGGGGCCTCTTGAAAGGTTACACAAGGACTCTCTCGAGAAATTCCAGAAGTTGTGCAGGTTTAGGGGTCAGGACCAAGGGTTAGGGTCTAGGTTTTTGCTTCAAGACATTTGGCGGGCTGAGGGATTAGGTTCTGAGCCTGCAAGGGTCAGGCCGTTGAGTTTGGCATTGTAGGCTTACCTAAGCCCTGGAAGGCGGTACCGCTTTGGACCCCCCCCCCAGAGGCAACAATCAAGCATATCAAGCTCAAAAGGTGTACATATATCTTCCCTCCCACCGTAGGCTGCAAGATTCTGAGATGATTCTCCAAGATCCCTAGAAACCTGCAAAGCTGATGGTGTTGTTTATGGTGGGGTCTGCTGCACCTGTGAAGTTTTATCCCGTAACACACTCTAAAAGTCTGTTTCGGCAGTTTTGATTGGATTTGTGCTGCAGATGGTTGTTTTTTAAACCTTATCCTATATTATATAAATACACTCTCAGATGTATATATTGGCCCCACGTAATGATGGAGCCTGCATCTTTAAAGAGCTTCCAATTCTGGGCTAGGTTTTGGTTGGCATGGCTTCAGCCCTAAGCCCTCAACCTGTTACCCTATGCTCCACACACCAGACCGTAAACTTGAAACCCAGACGCCAGAATTCTGAGCCTTGAGCCCAGGATCTGATTCTGAACTTGGCTCCAACACTGAAGTGGACACCCTGAGCCCTCAAACTCCCAAGCTCTATCGCCAAGTGCTGGTCTCACAGCCCTGCATTAACAACCCTGAGCCTGACAGCCCGGCACCCTAAACCCCTGACACAAAAATCAAAACCTCAACTCTAAGCCTTAAACTTTCTGGTGCTAAAGGGAGAGTGACGGAGCGAATATAGGACTATCAGATGGGGATTATAGAGGCATTATTGCCAGGATCCACTCCTCCATAAGCACCAGTAGTTAAAGTCTAGCGAGTGTACAAGGTTCCCTCCGGAAATTGGTGAGTGCCTACATGGGGTGTCCATTCGGGGAGACCAGAAATCCGTTTTGGGAACCTCCCAACCGAGAGTCCTAGGAGCGCTGACGGCAGATGACCGTTCCAAGAGCGCTGAGGTAAGGGTTTTGGGGTTATAATGGGATAATGGAAAAGAAAATGGAAACTACTAGTATATATTGGGGTTATATAGAGGTAATGGAAAAGGAAATGGAAACTACTATAATGGGTTATGTAGGGATTATAGGTATGTGCAAGAGGGGTAAGGGCAAGATGTAGGGCCATGTACTGTAGGAGGTTCTGGGAATTAGCCTTCCAGAACTCAGTAGAGACGTCATGACTCATTTACAATCCCATGTATCTCAAAGATCCTGCAGTGCTCCCATTTTGAGAAACGACGGGGCTTGGGCCATGTACTTTGCCAATTAAAACGAGCTTCAACGACTGAGGTTTGTTGTATTTCGTGGCTTTTCAGGAAGACCTTTTTCAAGCACACATGTGGAGAGCTTTCAAGAGCTTTCAGAGTTGGAGAGTCATGGTAATCATGAACAATCCTTCTGGGCGTTGGTCAGAACTATAGGTCGTTCTCCTAAATCTGAGTTATTTGCGGTGGGTAGAATGCAGGCAACTCTCTTTACAAGATTTTGCTTCAGATCAGTTGCTGGATCCTATGCTACAACCCTTTCCCTAAACTAGCCTGGATGTGCGGTCTAGTTTTGGGGGAGAGGAAGTCGGGGGGGAGGGGGGGGTGGAACAGGGTCTCATGCATCTAGGCAGCAAAGGAGTTTTCTCACGAGATGAACTGGGTGAGAGTGCCATGAATTGATGAGACCAGTGGCGGGCCCTTCCATTTTGACCCAAATTCCTGATTTGGCCCTGAAGCCTGCCCATGCTTGGTGGGAAACGCGGGGAGCGTTCCCTGCAGCAGCTGCTACGTGATCCCCCATGATAGCCTAAAGTTATGATTACAATACCATTTCCTCATCCCAACTAAGGATGAGTAGGAAACAGAATACTGATTGTTGAGAAAGCCCATGTGCACACTTCTTGTCTTTGAAAGATTTGGCATTTTTTCTTTGTGACTGTTTGAGGCGAAAGGTTGCCGGGTATGGTCGGCAGAGTTTCGGGTGCAAAGCGTTGGGGTCTCAATTGCATATATCATATCATGCCTGTAGGCAATCTTTTCGCAGCAATCCCGTGAAAATGAAGCATCGCATGACCCAATTATGGACGTTCCAAGTATGTTGCCATTATACAATCATCAGACCCCAAAAAACCGGAGGCAAGGGTTTAGCCCCTTGAAATGCTCAGGGTGTTCAAGGCCCCTTAGAGTTTCTCAATAGAATGTCCCCTTGCAGTCCTCGAGAGAGGTACTCTGGCAGTTCCCGTATGTCACCGTATGTCCCTGTCATCCGTACGGGCACCCCTGCTTTGAGAGTTTGTTGGAAAGCCCCGTAACCGCAACTCTGCCCGAATCTAGAGATCCTATCCTCACACAAGTCTGATTCCCACAGTAAGGTATACTAAGCTCAGTCACACTTGCACCAAATCACGTGGCTCCTGTCTCAAAAGCCTAGACCCCTGTTCAAATACACATCCCTATAACCTGTTTCAAAGAATCTTGAGGGATCTGCTTTTGAGAACTTCCCCCATATCTGGTGAGATCCCAAGCCAGGGAGAGCCGCAGTCGATGAGACCTGCAGCAGGCGACTCCCAAGACCACGCGGGGGATGTAAAAACCTTCAGGTGGACTGTGATTGGACTTCTTTTTCTAGGTTGTTCTTTAAACAGCAGCAGACGGGTCCAAATTAGCAGCCTCGTTTTAAGAGGTGGCCGGCCGCACAAAGCGGGAGGCTTGAACAGAATCACCTCCCTCTTGTGTTATGTTCACCTGGCCCACCTCGGACAATAAATATGGTGCGCAGTTCACCCATCTTGTATGTGCAATATTCAGTAGTATCAGGGGGTGGGGGTGATTAGGGGCAAGGGCTTGGTTCTAGGACTCAGGATGTGGGAGCCAGCCTGAGAATTCAGGGTCTAGGGTGACAGGGCCTAAGGGGATGACAGCTGTCGGATTTAAACTTATTGATGCAGAGTTTGTGATTTGGCCTCTCGGTTGGGCGACAAGGGACGCACACGAAATCTACCCCTTGAAAGGGGCGACAAGGGACGCACACGAAATCTACGCCTTGAAAGGGGCGACTATGTTATTTGGGGAAGGTGTCCGCTTGCGGTTTAGGAGTTTAGGATGTTGGAGTGTTCCTGACGGGACTTGCGCTTTGGAAAAAGTTAAGTCATGGTACTGTTGGGCACAGTCTGACGAAGGCGGGGCTTGAACGGCGCTTCGTCCCAAATCTACGGCCTGACATGCACCAACCCCCGACCCGCGCAATCCAGACTTGGCATCATCCTCCTTGCGATGCAGCTAGGAACGTATTTTCTTTTGTCTAGGCTTGGGAAGGACGTTGGATTTCTGCTCCGTGCAAGCGGCGTCGAGGGGGTGCCTGGATTCCAAGCCTCCAAGCCCAACCCCAAGCCCTAACACCAGCAAACCCTGGCGCTTAGGGCTTTCAGATCTAGGGATTAGTTGCCAAGGGAGCTCAAATTTGAGCAGGCTTGGATTACGCAGCGCGGCAGCGCGTGGAAGATTGCCTCAAGCAGTCGATCCAGGCAAGCCCTCATTGTTATGATACGGGAGTTTCTCAAGATTCTGTACAAGCTATTTTGAATAGCTCCCATTGTGCCAGCTCCAGGATTAATGTCACCAAGCACAGTCAGTCATTGTGTTGTGTGGATTCTCTCAAAGACAACCACCAGCCTTTTGATAAGTTGGAATCAAGACCGGCTCTGGCTCCTGCTGGGCTTTCATGTTGGTTTGGGGAGCGTAAGGGGCCCCATTCGTGTATGTCTGGCACGTCAGACACACAGGCTTGTATGAAAAAACAAGTTTGCAGTCGGGAGGAGTCAAGGGCGGGTCAAGGTGAAGCTATGATTGTTCGTCAGAGCGTGGAATTGGGGTTGAGCTGCAGGGTTGGGGAGCTTGCACTTGGGAAGTGGGGGTCATGTTGGAGGCCTCTTCTGTGCACCCACCATCCGCCCCCGGAGCAAAAAGTCACCAGAAGTGCCAAAACCCGCGTAGCGCCATTCCGGAGTTCATACGGTCATCACAGCATACATGCGCCTGTGCATCCTCCAGAGAGTATGGTCAACCAAGCATCCATGCCCAGACCATAATGACGCCCATGCCCGGAGCATACCGTCACCATAGCATCCGTGCCTAAGCCATGATAACGCCAATTCCAGACAGCATACGGTCACCAGAGCATTTATGTCCATGCCCAAACCTTAATGACGTCCATCCAAGAGAGCATGTGCAGTCACTAGTCACTACAGCATCCATGTCCAAGCCGCAACAAGGTCCTTGCCCGCGAGCATGTCTGCAGCAACCAGAGGATCCGTGCCTAGACCAGAATAACGTCCATCTTCAGAGCATATGGTCACCAGAGCATGCATGGCCAAACTGCAGCAGAGTGTGTGTTTGTTTCTTCTTCGTCTCTGCCTTCCGAAGATACAGTTGGCCTGCCTAAAAAAAAAAGTTGTCAGGCGGATCACACGCAAGTTTGTGGAGTCCGTCCTTCGTGCACGAAAGCACCCCCATGGGGGGCCTAGGGCATAGTCATGTGAGCAAAGCTGGCTTGGGCATTCAGGCCACATCACGAACCTGCCCAGCTTCGGGGCCAAAAATGCAGAGCCCAAGTCTTGTTTCCAATGCATCAGGGATAATCCATGCCCCAAAGCTCCAAAGATGACAATGACACACACGCGATAGCGTGTGCCCTGCGCCCCCACACTTCTAACAATTTCCCCAACATACAAGGCCTCTTCAAGGAAATTTTGAATCTTGGGTGATATAACCAAGAGAGAGAATAGGAGCTGAAGACTGTCCAGTAGTTCCTCAAATCTTGGTTTCCTGGTAAACACTTTTTCTTTCCTGGGATCTCAGGTTCCTTCTATTTTTTTTTTATCATATCCGCTGTTGGGCTCCCAATAAAGCAGTGCAAGAGGAGTTTGCCATGAGTGTATAAGCTACTAGCATACGTCCAGTTCAGGCTTGAGGTTTAGGGCTTAGAGTTAGAGTTAGGGTTGAGGGATGCAAGTGGAGAATTCACACGGCAGATCGTGCTCAACCTCCTTCCTAAGTGGCTTCTACTACCTTCGACCCCGAATACTCCCGTAGCGCTAAGCCTCAAGCCCCAGACGGAAAATCCCAAACCCACAGGCGCGGGAGGGCTACGCCTCACTGTTAGAGCTCAGCCAAGACGTGCATCTTCCTCAGGCGCGAGAAGAAAGGCTTTCAGTTTTGGAGCTGGGGCAGAGGGTGGATAAATCCTGTTAGTCCGCCCGCCTTTGAGGCTGTCCGCCACGCCGCTCGCTTCAGCTCAGCTGACTTATTCCTACAGTACCCTTGACATACCCAGATTTGTCTTTGTTGGCATTCAGGGCTGCTGCAAGTACTATGAAGAGGGGCTTTGACTTTCTTTCTATCGTGTTTTGCACCTTGAAAAGTTTTCATGTTCCTTCGAAAACGCCCTTTGCTACAGGCATCCGTGAAGTTTCGTGCCATGCATCAAACGGTACGCAGACAAGTCAGCAGCAAAATGCACTTCGCCTCAGGCAGCTACCCTTCAAAGCAAAAGTGCCAGCAAAGTTGTGGAACAAGAGGACATCCACCATTGCACGCAGGCAGCAGCTGTTGCAGAACCAGCCGCCGCATGAAGCGCCGACAGCGATGCAATTGGCCAAAAAATTGGGGGCACTCCCATGTGTCCGCTCGCCATCCAATCGCCGCCAGACATGAGGATGGAAGTAGATGTATCACCTGTACATCAGAAATCCAGAGGAGTTGGCTGCCAGGCGATACCATCAAGCGATGAACTTGCGCATCCATATCATTTTCAGAACAGCAGGTTCAGGGCCCAACTGCCACACTGCTCACTCAGGCACCCGTCGCTGCAGCAAAACCATCGCAAAATACAATAGTTGGGCCGCTCCAGAACCATACACAAGATCCAGAAGCTCACTCCGAGAATGGACCCCACAAGCATCCAATGCTGGGAATGCTTTCTTCGCCTCAAGTCCTCTTTCCCAATTGATGGCTGCCTCTTGCATCCCGCTCGGCCCGCCCCTGAAAAAAAGTGTTGTTCGACAACTTTGCTAGCACTCGCTGCGATGGGTCCGCGGTCGATGAAGCTATCCAGACCTTCCTATCGTTGTTGTGTGATCGTTGTTGTGTTCAGAGCTGCGCCATTACCAAGCAGTGATGATGATTTTCGCACACTCTGCCTCAAACATGTAACACGTGTGTAGAATCCCTGTTGCATGTCGCAACGGCTAGCTATATCCCAATGAAAACCATTCCACTTACAACCTTCGCTCTGCGGCCGGGGCTGAAATGCACAGGTCCCAGGTGGCACTTAATGCAAGGCGGGGGGCAACAAGTATTCCTCTTACATGGTCTTGAAGATATCCACTATGTCTACGCAACGGGCTAGAGATCTCCGATCTTTGCAGTTTTATTTGAACAGAGTTGCGTAATTAGGATGCAGAGAATCCCCTCCCCAAGTTTTGGAGCACTCGAAGCTGCAAGGCTTGTCTTATGTCGGAGCACACAATGCTGTGCGCCATTGCTTGTTTGGTGCCTGACAAGCTCTACCACATGCCATGTGCTTTATACTCGAGATGTTGGACTTGATACCAGAGAGGCTTGACTGTTGCCGCAGAATTTGTGATTTTCATGCTTCTGCCAGCGTGCCTGCGCTAAGTCCAAAGACATCAGTAAGGTCCCAGCAAGGCAAACATGGTAGTGTTTCTGCTGAGTAGCCCGAGGCACGAACCATGATTGCACTTGCCCCTTGGTTCCTGCTAACCAGCATTCTGTGTTGGAGAATACAGTGCACGAACCAAATCAACGTTGATGGGAGAATGGTCCCAAGCCCAGCTATGGATTGCTCAGGGGGCAAAAACTTCAAGGGCTGGTGCGCCAAACCCAGGGGGCTGTTATGGTGCTACTGGACTCAAAGGAATTCTTGATTGGGAGGTGTGTCTGCTCGGAAGTGTCTTCTGGCTGCAGAGTTCTGCTTCTGCTCCTGGCTGCGTTCAAAGCAGTACTCCCCATCGTGTCGGTTATGTGTTCTTGCCCCAGAGCTCTAAAGTCGTCAACAGCGTCCATACATTCAAGCCTGGAAACAGGACCATGCTGAGAAACAGCAACTTTGTAAGAGTGACCAGCATGCTGGGCTGAGGAAAGTGTAGCTTTGAAGGTATCAGCAAAAAAGACAGCAGCATTACGGGCTCTGAGCTGGGGCAGGAGACGCTGCTCTCCTTGCTGAAGGAGACAGAGACCTTTCGCGTCGCATCGTTGACGCTTGCTTGAGGTCAGAGGAAGCATCTGAGCGCTTGGATCAGACCTTGCCACCGAAGGACCCTTGCAAAGTACGCAAGACCTATGAGGCCCTATTAACTGGTGTAAGCACTCCCTTACTATGAGAGCTTGAACCCTAACCCTTGACCAAAATGTTTGTTGGGTGCGGGTCTTTCCGGGGCGGCAAGGTCGCATGAAAAGTGTGTGTGTGTACGAGCTAGAGGTTTTCTTTTTATCCATTGTGAAAAGGTTCCATAAGAACATTGGTGCATGTATTCACAGGGCGTCCTTCCGGGCCCCCAGAAGAGTAAACTCCACTTTATAATGTGCACGGGATTATGGCCAAAGTCTTGATGTCATCATTCCAATGCTACGCAAGCAAGCTCTGTATGAAGCATCCTATCTAAACATTGATGGCTTACAATGCTCTAGCCCAAAAGACGCCCTCAGCCCCCAACCCCCTTGCGAAGAGCTTTAGACATCAAACCCGAAATCGTAAGCCAACAGAAATGGAAAGACTCAACGTTTGGCCGCAGCTTGCCACAGGCCATAGACCCCTGCAGCCCGACAATGACATCTGTGATGCAGTCCACAATTTCTGATGCTGCAAACCGCAAAAGCAGCAATAGCAGTCATCATCCTCGCGTAGCTGTAGGGACAAGATGACCTCTGCTCTTAGTAATACGTACACACAACCTCCTAGATCGAAGCTCGGAACCCCAATTCCTAAATCCTAAATCCTAAGCCCTAAGCCAAAACCTCCACAAGAATTTTCAAAGGAAGTCGAGCCATCTAGTCTCCTTGGCTGACGGCCACAGCACCCCGCCAGCAGATGAGCCCCTGGAGGTCCCAGCACCTTCGAGGCTGGCTGTGGGGTGGGGATTAGGTCAAATTGGGGGTAGAGGTGTGTGTAGGGTTTGGTGGCCAAGTTGCGATTTCTTTTTGACTTTGCTCCAGCGCAGTACTTCAATTGGAAGTTGGCTTGTGGCTTTTGAGCGGTTTTACGTGGCACGTTCAAATTAGGCAGTGACTTCATAGGTTGCAGTCCGCCTCAAAATTCAGGACACTTTTTGTGTTCAAAGCATTCTTGGGTTGGTCTGTGGTATGGAGTCAGGGGTAGAGCTTAGGATTTAGGACAGAAGATTTGGAAGCTGAATAGAGGTAGAGATTTTCCAACATAAGTGATCGTTCTGGGAACCCTAGGTTTGAGAAATGTTCAGCCTAAGTAGGAGATATTCTAGAAGGACAGGGAGTTCATGTAGGGGTTTCTACGCATTTGCCATACTGTCATATTGGGGGAGACCCTTCACCAAGGGTCCTGCAATCCTGGTCTTGGGTGAAATCTTCAATCCTAAGCCTGGAAGAGCAGAGTAGCTGCCTCTTTCTTTTCCAATTCCCCTATAATACAGTAATCATTTCTCGCTGCAGCTGGATTGAATGGCTTGGAGGCTCGAGCTTCGGGCTAGTAGGTCTGGGACTTGCTTGGGAAGCGCCAAATAGAATCCTGGATTTCCTAGATTTTGAAGCGACTGCTCGGCGTTTGTTGCTTACATTTCAGGTCTGGGGTGTATAGAGTTGTGATGTGAGCTTAGTGCCATGATTTAGAGTTTATGGTCAGGGGTGTGCTTGTCAAGAGCTCAATGATGGATTTGAGGTACTGATTGCCCTAGGCGGGTTGGATTGCATTGGTTCACTATCATGGGTTCATTATAGCTAGCGCTGGCTTGCTTTACCGGTCCTAAGTTGCTTTGTGGAGATGCGCTTAACAAAGCCACCTCAACCTCTGAGCGCAACCAACGTCTCGAAAAAACATCAAGGCAACAATCACAAGCAACAGCACTGAGATGTCGTCCGAAATCATCATGGCAGCATTGCGGGTGGGAATCAACAGCAACAACGGACAGTGGTTGAATACTCCTGGAAGGCCAGCTGGGAAATCTTGCTCCACAAGACTCCCAAACCCTAACCCAGACCCTGGAAGGGTCTAAACAAACAATATCCCCTGGCTAAACCCGGCGTCAGATGCTTATGAGCCTTATGTCATGTGTGATAGGTGATATGCTTCGAGAAGCCGTAAGGCCTGGAACCTCCCAGCTCCACTCCCCCCATGGCGAAGGACTGCGAGCCCTCGCCGTCCGAGCTGTCCGGATTTGTTGGACATCTCGGATGCCGAGGACCCAGTTGCAAAGACCATCCCTGCAACTGGGACTGAAGGTAAGGAAGATGCTCTGTATTGGATAGGGTTTGAGGTGTGAGTGTTGAGGGTTGAAGGATGCTTTGTAGGGGGTATAATCCACGCTCCTGATTAAGAAGGGCGCCCCCCTCCCCCCCCTGCAAGTATACCATGGCCCATTATTCTAGGGGAACCAGATGCCAAAAGAAAAACACATATGTGGAACATGAAAGCCGATCTAATTGAAGCAGGTTGACGATGATTTTACAATGTATTGGAAAGCCGTCTGGAATAGGTCCTACTAATCCTCTCCTGGAACTACAGAACAGGTTTAAGGTTTGACTGGGGTGTAGGACCCCAGATCTAGGTTTCAAGTTCAAGTTCTAGAGCCTAGAACTTACCTGGAGCCTCGTTTTCTCAGGGTTTGGGGATTGTTTTCGGGCTTTGGGCCCAAAAGTGCCTCCGCCTTGAAACTGATTTTTGACCCCAACTTTGGCCCAAACGAAATTCTTCAAATCTAGTGAGTCTTATTCATCAGGAGCGTGGATTAGGGTCTACAGGAATGAGGGCAGGTTCATTTTGCTGGCGGTTTTGATTGCTGACAGGGCATAAACGGTGGGGGCCGCCGTGGTGGGGCTCGCTTAGGGTGGTTTTGAGGAGCTGGGGTCCTGGGAGTCCTGCAGGGGGGCACTCTGGCTGGCGGGGTGTGTCCTAGCAGGCTTGACTTTGGAGTCGCACGTAAGAGCTTCCAATTGGGGATCTAGAGATCTGGCGGGGCGCTGCTGTCTTGGCGGTAAAATTTGCCCAAGCCGTTTCTGGACCGTTCCTGTTTTCCTTTGAGCTTGTGTTCTGGCCTAGCTATGAGAAGAGAAAACGTGATTTGGAATTTCCGCTTGTGCTGCAGACTCTAGACCCTTTGAAGCCTCAAACCTCGAGCCTTTAATTTTGGAACCTAAACCAATCGTTTGCCTGAAGGAACCTTCAGCCTAGTAAAGCCCAGCAAAATGCAAGGATCAAAGTCTCGAACAGGAGCTCTCCAAGGTGCCAGCGAAACGTGGGGATGTGCCGTTGTACCAGGGATTCTTGTGGGTTTGGGGTTTTGGATGTTCAGCATGTTTTGTGCTCGTCTAGTCTAGGTTCTGTAGGAATGTTTTCTTTTGCGCCGGTTCCCACAATTGAAGGGGGAGTGTTGTAAAGTTTGGAATTGGTCCCATTTGGGTCCTTGAAATTGGCAAAGAGCGATTTGGGGGTCCCTACCTTGTCTGCTACATAGTTTTTGCCCGAGCTCCAAAAAAGTACCATCATGGGATAGTTGAAAGCTCTTCAGAGAAGCTCACTGTTTTCAAGCACTGCAATACTAAGGCCTAAGCCAAATACGCTTCGAAACCCCAATTTAGAGTTTAGCGTATTCAGGCTACAAGGTTTTGGGTCTCGACCCTACTTCCAAAACTCTGCAGCCGACTGTGGCCCGCGTGTAGCTCGCAGTAGTACAGCCCAGGTATTTCCAATTCTGCGGGCCATAAAGAGGCTCCCAGAGCAGAGACCCTTAATTTCTGTGTTGAGTTTGCATACGGGTTACCTAGTAGCAAGTATTTCCAGTAGTATAGTACATCTATATGCTGAGAGAATATCACTCGGGCGTGTTCTTTAATTGGGGGACAGATTTTTTCCGGGATCCATTGCCCCTTTCCCGCCTACGCCCAAAACTGTGTCTTCTTCAACTCCAAGCGACAATCGTCAAGCCCCGACACCGTACATGTTGAATCCCAAGCCTGAAACCAGAAACGCTCGATTTTACCTTTGAACCCATGAACTGCGAACCCGAAGAACAACTACCAAACCCCACTCCCAAACGCCCCGAGTGCAAGCCTGAGTTGCTCTTTGTAGATCCTCTTGAGGCTTCCATGTCGGTTTGGGTGGATGGTCAGCCTTAAGCTTTAACCATAAAACATACCAGGCCATACCCCCTAATCCCTCATCTCTAGATGCTAAACCCCCGAACCCAAACCCCGAACACTAAACCCTACAAGCAGGTGCTGCACCTTGCAGGTGGCGCAGTACCATTGACAGAACTGGAGTGGACGGAGGTGAAGGGGGTGTGGTGGGTCGAGATCAAGGTTTAGGGATATAGATATAGAGTTAGGGGTCTAGGGGTTTCTCGAAATCAGCTTCCTTCGGAGATTTTGGAGATAAATTGGGACCTCTAGTAAGCGTGCTTCCAGTTGTTTCTTTAGCAGTCCCATGTTATTAGTTGCCGGTCAAGGGACACTCCGGCTTGCGTTTAGGGCGTGAACTTGTTCAGGGCTGGATTGTTTTCTTGCAGCGACGTTACTTTTTCCTGATACTGCAACACTTCTAACACCATGTTGAGATGGGAGGGTGGAGAGATCATGGCCAAGAGGCAGGCTCTAGACAACAACGGTCTACATACATGCTAGCCTTTTTGTCCGGTTTGGTAGAGCTTTAGTAGAGAGCTGTTGGGGTTTGGTGCGTGCAAAGTGAGACGTTATCGGAAGGAATGGTTGGGGAATGTCCCAATGTAACAGCCAGAGGTGTGCATGGCACACTTTCCGAACCTCCGAGACCTGCTGACCTTTGTGGCTACGCGGTTGCAGATCTTCTGTTCGGCAACTTATTCAGTCAGGTTTGCTGGTGTGTGAGGTAGAGGCTGGGAAAAACCGAGACCCTGTCAGATTTCTGGGTGCCTGTGTTCCCACTTGAAGGAGAGTTTCTTGGCGGTCAGCCCTAATTAGTAGCCCCTGGAATCTGTCCTGGTTTCGGTTCAGGTACCAGGAAGTTCTACAAGCTCGCTGCTGGACATCATTATAGGCAGTTAGCCCTGGGCTGGTGACATACTCGGAACGAGTTTAATGAGCTTGTAGGATCCGTTTGTTCTTAGCTCGGGTGAGTTTATGGTCTTATTTATAAAGGGAACCATGCTTGTTTATTTAGAAGCAGCTCATGGTTGCAGAGCCCCGCATGACTTTTTCAGACACACTTTGCTGCCTGAAGCCCACCAATGCATAGGTTTTCCGATCGATAAGCAGGACAGGTAATCAGGTGTTCCTAGAAATCCTGCATGTTTGTGTCAAGTAAATCCCACCAAGACCAACCAAACAACCAATCCTGTGTACAACCTACAGCCAGAACGTTGGAATGCTTCTTGATTCTAGCTGCATTGACTCCCAGTAAGCCTACATCCTGCCTTGCTTTTCTCCCCAGAAAGGAACCAGTACTGTTCCGCCCAGGAGTCCCATCCACAAAGCTTTGCAGTCCGTCGGGAAGTTCCCGATCAGGTGGGCGGGATCGTTAAGGGAAACATGATGTGGTAGGGCCTGCTCATAATTATCAGAGCAAGTTATACGAACCTCAAACTGACTCCAACCCAAATGATGGTTTATTTGGTAAATAATTAACGTAGTTCCACCTCTTGGTGCTTGGGTCTTCCCTGGTGCATTTTCAAGTTTGATGTATCTCTCTACTTCTGGCCACCCAGTATGTTTGCCGGTTGGCAGTTCTTGCAAGAAAGCCCTCATTGTTTAGTGTTGGGCTTTAAGAAGCCTCAAAACTTTAGAACCTCCCCTCTCAAGCGCGTAGGTGATTCTGCGGGGCTTGTATTGGTGATTGTATGGAGGGGTTCTATGTTCTGTGAAAAGCAGACAGTCCCACCTCGGCCCAATGATGGCATTCCTATTCTACACGGCTTTGGATGGATATTCTGCGTATGCTGACGCCAGGTCCTGTGGCTCTAGCAGCTGGTGAAAGCATACAAATTGCACAGGCCCTAAAGCTTACTCGTGGATAGCAGGGCATAAAAATCGAAGAGAAAACGCAAAGCATCATATTCTTGGATTAATATCCGGACTACTACAGACAATAGAGAATCCATTCCTCCTTTCCTTTCTGCCTCTGTCCGATCCTGTTAAGGGTCTGGGGATTGGCGTTCTGAGTTCAAGAAGAGAAGACAAAACTAGGTAGGGGTGGGACGGTGGGGATTACGTATATATGTATATAATATGATAGGTGCTAAGCAAGATAAGCCATGATGTTTAATGTTTTTTTGGTCTGACATGGGTTCAGTCGGGTGTGGGGTGTATGGTTTTTGGTTTTGAGGTTGTAGGACTTCGGATACAAGAGACTTCTTAATTGAACATCATGGCGTTTTGAAGGTTCGTGATACAACTATGAGAGAAATGGCCAGGTAACCCTAAGCCTGAGCCATAAACGCCAGGCAAAACCTAAATCCTAAAAACCGTGTTGTGGGATTGGGGGAATTCTACCGCGTTGTAGCGCAAGATTTACAGGCGGCAGCAGCAGAGGTAGCATGCGGGTCAGGGCCGGGACAGACAGGGCATGAAACTCCGATCCGCGCACAAAGCTATCATGAAATCAAAATACGCCGCCACAAAGCCTAAACCTAGGGATCATTGTTGAAACCACACTCTGGGCAAGGGGCACGCGACTCTGGCCAGCCCGTCTTGTGTGGTGCGCCGCAACAACCACCGAAATTGACTTCAGAATTCGCTCACATTTCTCGTTTATACTTGTTATCATGTTTTTCAAGCTGCTTCAACCACTCAAACCTTGACCAAGCCCCAAAACCACCCTCAGTTTGGCTTAAGCGCCATCATACCGACACGAAGCCCGTATGAAGCTCCAATTTACCCAAAAGACATCATGAAAACATCACGTGCAAGCCTTCATAAGCCATCGTTTAAAGACAGACAGCAAACCAGGACAGCCTCCGTGAGGCCAGCATCCAGCTCTCCTCAACTCCATGATGCTTGGCTAGCACGCGCAGCCTAAATTGACCCGGGCCAGCATCATCAGAATCATTGAGAATCGATTTCTCAGAATTGGCCCCAGTATCCCCTCACAAGCGGGCTTTCTTGGGTGGGGCCCAGATTTGAGTCCTGTCGTGGTGGGGCCTCTCATGTCAAACCGTGTATTGTCAAAGCCCCGCGACGGCTCGGAAAGGGGCTGTTGGAGAAGCGGAGATGAAATTGTTACGGTCGGCGGCTAATATGGCCGGTTTCTGCTTGGCAGATGAGCAGGCGTGCAAGGGTCCATGGACTGATACGGATTGTGCCCCAACAACAACACTAGAACAGGCGCATGGCCGTCAAGCGACCTTGTGGTCGTTACTTTGATGATTGGGCCAAGTGTTCCTAACTTCATTTCCTAATTAGGTTTACATTTAGGATTAAGAGAGGCTCTTTTGATATTCGATCTTATATGCGGGGAGCGATAAGACCTGATTGTTAGCCCTGAGCCGGCTTCAGGTCATCGTGCTGGCTGCGAATCTCTCTGAGGCTAGGCCATTTACTTCAGGGCCCAGAGTAAGGTTCACGACCTGAAGTTTATACAGCTGCTCAGTCCAAACAGCTCCTTTGCAATCGTCCATTGGTACTCCTGCTCGTCATAGAACCCATATACATATCTAGGGTTTCTACCCCCCGTTTTAAAGAACCCTTGCCATTTCGAAAGTGATGTCGTGCCAGGTTCGGGTAGGGATCTTGTTGGACAAGGGAGGCCGTGATTAATTGGGTTGTTCTCTTCGTGCTTGGTAGGGAAGGGGGAAAGGGTGATGTAAACACCATTTGCGGCAATGCAGGGATCATTCCATCATTCATTACTACGCACCAGGCCGTAAAATCGCGATGTTTGTTACCGCGCGTGGATTGGCAATCCGACGAGTCTAGTAATACATAGTCGGGCTGCGCTGATTCAGACAATCCTTCTTGGAGGGCGTTCACAATCGAAAGACTGCACTTCCCCAAGCCCTTCATGCCAAACATTGCTTTCCCGATGCTCGTGGCACTTGTTGTTTGCGTCGGAAGAGTTTTCAACAGATCTGAGACAATAAGTTGGACAATGTTGGACACCTTCACCGGGAGACTTGCCCCAGCCCCGGGCAATGAACATTCCCCCAAGTTTTTCTGCACTACATTGTTAACATTTAGGACGTGAGAGGCTTGATTAATGAATTCTTCACCGCCTCCACCTAAATCTAGTTGGGTTTTCTCTAGCCCAACAGCGCTCAATTTCGCAATCCGCAATTGCAAGGGTCAACCGGGTCCATTGCCGCCGGGTGGTTGGGATCCCCATGGCAACTTGGCGAAGATATGGGAACTGTTCCATACCTTTGGGTCCCCGGTATATGCCCCCAATACTACAATCCTTCTTCTAGGAACGACTAAGTGACATTGTTTGGAAAACCCTCATGCGCATCCCATGCGTGGGACTTGGGGTTGTAGCCATCCTAAAGTAAACAGAAACAACGCACGAATGTTGGTCCTGCCAATGCCAATCAAGCAAGTTGATGCCATCAGAAGTCGGCTTTAGGGACATGCAGGAACCGTCCTTTTCCTCTGGGGGTCTTCCAAGTATTGGATTCCCCCTTTGCTGTTCATCAGATTCGATGAGAAGATTCCACGGTTTCTGCGTCGTCTTCTGCGACAATGTTGCCACCAAGCATTATTGTTCCTCTAAGAAATGGTAAGGCACACGTGCAGAGCAAGCAAGACAAGGCTGTGTAGCACGTGGGCAGCTTAAAGCGAAAAGCACATCCAGAGCAAAAGACACACTCTCCTCCGCAAATTCTCGGCTTCTTGCCATCATTGAACGATAGGCTTTCCGCAATCGGAGCATTCAAATATTTCAGCTTCCTCAGCAAGATGTGCAATGTGATACAAGAGTTCCATTGGCTGCAGAATGGGGAGAGCTGATCTGCGCTTCGGACAAGTAGTGTAGTAATCAAATCAGGAATCAGAATCAGCTCTCCTCTTCTCAGTTCAAGTGCAGCCAAGCCTGTCTCCCAAAACCTTCAAGTGTTTCATCTGAGCTTCTGAGTACACACAGCCTTTGCTTTTTTGTGGTGGAGAAAGCTATGTTCTTGCATTCTGGGTTGTTTTGCTGCGAAAGGGTTGCACGTTCAAAATTTTCTTGCACCTCAAATATGGTGCCAAAAAAGTTCTTTGTTTCTTGAGGCTTATTCATCAGGAGCTTGGATTGGATGTTGCGAGGGGCTCCTGATGCTTAGTACCAGGCTAAAACCCTGAACCAAGATCTACAGCACCAAGCCCTAAACCCAGAGACTCTTAAACAAGAGCCGAAATCATGAGACTTTTGAGATGGACCCCTGAGCAACAAAAGGCTTAGCCTAGAACTCCTAACCCTGACGCCTAGCCCAAAAAGCGTAGAACATATACCAGGTCTTTGTGGAGATGCAAAATCAGATGCCTGCTCTTCGGTGCACACCCGAGAGTTGCAGCTGCTTCATGGACGCGCCTGTGGTTGCACTGATGCGTAGGGTTGGGGGCTGAAGGGCATGTGTTTGGAGTGTAGCAGGGATGTTTAGGGTTCCGAGACTGGAAGGATTGAAGTGTAGGTTCCGAGCTCAGAGGGAGGTGTCAGTGTACCAATAGTTAGTTGCTTGAGGGCTGGAGCTGGATGTATTTGCTTTCAGTTTAACGATTGGGGCGGGCTTGGGCTGGAGGGTTTATTTGCGAAGTATTGGAGTTCGCAGCACGGTTTCAGCGAGGTACCTGCTAAAGGGGCAGGGGGGGCTGAAAGTACGTAAATGATACGCGATTGGCTATTTGCATGAATCTGTAGATTGGTTCGCTTGTATGGCAGTTTCTCCAAATTCCTATCACATACTTTCTCTGACAGGGACCCCACTAACCGCCTCAACATATCCATATCTCCCTAGGGTCTTTTGTCATGCTTTAGCCCTCAGTCCAAATTTCCAGTCCGGACTGCAGGTTTCAGGGTTTACAGGGGTGGCCAGCATCAAATCAATTCAGCGCTTCTCATTGCAAGGCTTGATGCTGTACTGTTGATAGTGTGTACACCGCTCTGTTCTTGGGAGATTGCGTTAGGTTCGCTGATAGCTAGAGGATTTTGGAGGGTCGCGGTACATATCACCACAACATGAGGTTTCGAATTTAAAGGTCACTGCGCGTGGACTAGGTTGTGCCAGTAGAAGATGTCGGCCAGAGGCAAGGAGATTGGATTATGATGGTGTTCAAGCAGGTCAATGTTTTTGCGGTACCTGTAGTGTGAAAGGCTGAGATGGGCACGCAGCTTCAAAGATGTTTTTCGTGCAAAAGGTTCCCGGACAGGAATCGGACTGGAAGTAGTGCCCTTCCCGCAACTGAAAAGTATAGCAGTTTAGACCTTTCTCTTTGTCAGAGGGCACCCCAAATGCCAGTATAGCTCGTGAAAGGTTGGTGGTCAATAGCTTGAGTTTCTCTGGCTCAGGGGGCTGCGGAAGCATAGGGGTTTGTATGGGCATTGTGGTGGTCTCTACTTCGGAATGTGTCGGAAATGTTTCTGAACTGCTACGCCTGGATGTGTCATGTGAACAGCACTGTATTGTAACGCTAGCTTTCAACGTCCAACTATGACAGCTTAGATAGCGCAAATTTGGATGTTGAGTATACCCCAAGCCCTTAGCCTTCAGTAGTTAAAGGTGCCAAGGCTAGGGTCCCCACATAGCCCTCAAATTGCAGCATGGTAACGAAGCCTTTCCCTGTAACATACCCCCCCACCCCAATTTGCAAATCCTTTACAGTATATATAAATATCTAATTTTGCCAGGCGTGGTGTTATTTTGAATTAGAGAGAGATGGACTTTTCGGCTTTGGCCTCCATATGTTTCATGGGATCAGGTCTTTTGATGTTCGTGACAGTTGGTCGCGGATCACAGAGCCTGGCTGGCCGGAGTCCTACGGTGTTGGGTGTTTAGGGTTGCTATGGTGGTTCGTTGGGAAAGGAGGAATAGGACGTATTATGGACTATGGTAGGGCATGGGGGTTAATCAGGGACTAATTACCATAGGGATCTTCTTTCTGAATCTTCAAAAGCGAACGCACGGACATTTCACGCCGTTTCTGCCGGATTTCCGGTTTTGGGCAGGTCGGGTCACGTATGAGGAGTATGACAAGAGCTGGTGTACGGGACAGTATTGTGGTCAACTGGCTACTGTACATCTGGTGGTTTCGTGACGGCTTACTGCTTTGGGATTGAGGGCTTTTCCACAGCGCGCCATGATGTGGAAGCTGTGCAGCAAGTCTGTCGAACTGTTCTGAGAACCATTCAGCTGGTTACTACAGCAGTGCAATTGCAAACCTTCTAATTCCAAGACTGTATCGACCCTGAACCCGAAATTTCAGACACAAACACATGTTGTCAAAGCACCGAACTTCTATTTAAAAGACTGATCATGGTAGCGATGAGGAAGGTAATTCTACAAGGACAACCATGAACCTGTGAAGTTCCGATGCCTGCCAGGCAAGGTGGCAATTTGGCACGAGACCGATCGGCTGAGTGCCTGTGAGCTTGAGGCCTTCCATGGCAGTCAAGGTTTTCGTTTTTACAGTCCAGGGACCACTTGGAGCATCCAAACATTCGATTTCTTAATGAACCGTGAGAATTCCTGAGCTCGTTCACAATTCGCCAAGCAGGAGGGTTTGGGCTTTTTCATTTATGTTTAGAGTTTGGGGTTTAGGTGGTCTAGGGTTCCGAGATTGCTTCTTATTTGGGGGGCTATTTGAGGTATTTATCAGGGCTTGCGGGTCATGATTTTCGGGCTGGAGGGTCTGAGGCTTTGGGATTTAAAGTTTGAGGCGCAGTGGTTTTAGTTTGTTTCGGGCTTGGGGACGGGATTTCGGGTTTGGGGGTCAGGGCAAGGTCAGCAAGGAATGAGGCCTTACTACTCCATCAGGCCAAACATGGATGGTATGTGGTATGTTGATCCAAATTCTTGGTTACAATCTCCCTGACTAACATGAAAGGCCAAAAGGAGCCCTACAAGCAGTATTGTCCCTTTGATGAGGGCCTACATGGGCTTCGACATTATTTTGGGCGATTTGGGCGGGGGGACATTTGTTTTTGCATTTTTGGGAAGTGTATGGGTTGGGGTTTGAGGGCGTCTTGGACAATTTCCATTGACAGAGCCAAAGATCTAGCAGTGCAAACGGCCAAATAGCTTCGTTTACTCCTTGGAGACAGCCACAACTGCTGTCAGGTTCAGACTTGTTCCATGCCTTGCTGGTACTTAAGATCAAGTGGGGAGGGAATCTAGGCACCGCTCTAGGGGCTTATCCAGGGATCCTTATAGGAATGTATCTCCACACCTTTTGACCACGAGTAGGATGACTTTTGCAGATGATTATCAGGATGTGTAGATTAGCCAGCCATTGGCTGTGTGGAAGCTTCCAAACAAAGTCATCCATCCCACCCCACCGCAACCCTGAACACAGTGGCCTTCAGAATAGAGTTAATGCAGCTGTATGCAGTTTTTGTAGGAGCAGGCTTTCTCAAGAGTGTGAGCAGGTCAGCTAGCCTTTTCTGAAGGACTAGTAGGGATCCTTCTTCTTGGAAGCCATCATGTACTTACCAGATTGTCCTCAATTAAGCGTGGCTAACTGCCTGTGGGCCGCAACATGGGAGCTGTTTAAAACGATCTCTATACATCGCTGAGCTGGCTCTGCGTTCCCGTCACAGCCGCACAGCTGCAGGATCTTTAGGGTCCCTATGGGCTGAAACCCAAGACCGCAAACCTAAACTAAACCCTGAAAGCCCTTGATAGCCCTGCCGCAAGCCTTCCGAGAGGTTTCGAAGATCCGCACAAGGCCAGCAGTTGTAGGATTTGGGGCTTCTGATTGGGGCCTGGAGTAACGGTTTGGGGTTTAAGATGTAGGGAGAGGTTTTCTCTCTGGGGTTTAGGGTTAACGGCTCAGGGTTGAGATTGGGGGGTCGGGGTTTAAGTTTGAGGGATTTGAGCTTGTTGTTTAGCCAGCTGACAACAGTTTACCCGTAGGTGAACTGGCGGGGTTCGGTTGCCTGCGCAGCATTGCATGCACTGTGTGTTGAAAATTCGCGGCCCACCCAGTGCGCTGCCTTGCCAACTGCAGTCATGGCTCGCTTGCGTTCCTTGTATTTTCAGCGGGCGTGCGCGGTGCTACGTCGACCGAGTACTACCGTCCAAGTTGTGCGCGGGGGCTATAGGCCTGCACCAGCTGTGCTAGCCCAGATCATGCCGTCCGTATTTGGGTGGATGTGCTTCGCCAAAGCATCCATGCTGGCCAACACACAAACGTTCATATTCGCATGTGATTCCCTGGGCATGCTGGCCGACTGCTTGTCAACATGTAGCGAAGCCGGTTCCCTGGAAAGCACATCGCCTAACAGCATGGCTGGTCGTTTGGTAACTTATATAAAGCCCACCAGCGCGCAGGATGCCCTGTATCTGCTGTAGGCTGCCTTGAACCTCATGGCAATTTCAGTATCAGCCTCTGCGACGTGCGTGTTTCCAAAGCTTTGGGGTCGTGCTTATGAGTCCTTATGCTTAGGGGTACAGTACATTGGGTTTTATTTGAGGTCCACTTCTTATGGAGACCCCGCACGTACTTGCCGTGTTTGGGCGCGGGCAGACGAAGCGCATCGAAGCGCGTAGGGGTAAGGATTGCGAGCTTAATCTGGGGTTGTTGGTTTGAGCTTACATTGGGGTCTACATTGAGGCGGCGCGGGAGCCGCGGCGGGCGGCGCGGCAGGCGAGGCTTAGGGCTTAGTTAGAGTTTAGGATGTAGGGTTTAGGGTTGCGGGTTGAGCGTTTGCTGTGCTGTGGCATAGAGGCAGCTCTTTGGAGCGCTTTGCGACTGCAGCCGTGGCGCGATGGTGGCAGGCTACCCCATTCTGTGGGCCACCCCATGCTGCCTGTGGCAGCCAAGCAACCCAAATCTATTCTTGTCTGGCGCTTGGGACCGAAATCCTGCGGGGTCCACCCTGGTCGACAACATAACTTCATGTTTTGAACCGGCGTCCGCTCTGTTGAACGGTCTTGGAGGCGTCTGAAGACGACAGGCCTAACCAGCAAAGCTTTATGGTCCTGGGCTATGGAGCGGCAGGTTCAGGGAGGCTTTGGCACCTGGGGCCCCTGGCAGGTTTGTTAGAGCCCTGTCTGAGAGGTTTTCCTCAAAAGCCCAAGCTTTGGCTTTGGAGGGCCTTTTTTGCCATGGCGAAAAGTTTGAGGAGGCCTTGCGAAACATCCAGTGGAGCAGAAAACCATTGTAGTTTTAAGTAGTGGCTAGTGTTGCTTTTTTGATAGGTTCAACAGTAAATGGGAGATTCCACCAAATTCTACTCCTATCCATACAGCTTGACTTCTTTCGTTTCAAGAAGCTTTCAAGTAGTTAGGATATTTCTTCTGAGCTTGAAATGTTTCCTGCAGAAAGGAGGCACGTGGTCCCTTCCAAAAAGGGTTCTCGAGTCTTTGGGAAAATAGGGTCGGTGGTGGAGGCAAAAGGGAGAAGCAGCGGGTGGGTTTCTGGGGAGTGATATAAGATCTATAGGGATCGGAGCCAACCCTGCCTGGCCTGTAGGGCTTCGCGCATGAATATTTACTTTGATGGGCCACGTGGCTAATTATGCGAGTTGGTGAGCCAATTCATTTGGGTTGCCCAGTGGCCTGTAGAGCGCTTGGAGAGTCATGACTACGTACAAGTACGGTCCGAAGCATCTCCGACGGGGTTGACAAGGTTGCCCTATTTACAGGCTTCAATCAATCAATCAATCAATTTACATAACTCCACCGTCCAGTGCTCGTGAAATTTCAAGTAGGGGTTGGGGCCCCGCCTTTCGGGTTTCAGAGGTCAAAGGTTGTTCGGAGGGATGATGGGAGAATGTGTAGAATGTGCAAACACTGCAGGGGGCGTGCTTGTGCAGTTTTTTTCGCAGTCATCCGCAAAGCCACTTCCGGGATAAATCACGTAATCAAAAGTTTGGAACCATTCTCGAAGTCCTTTGAAGGTGGGCATTTAAGTGCAGACAGGTCCGAGCCAAAAACACCAGACTCAGCTCCATCGGAGAAGGACCGTGCAGGCGGGTCTGGTTGTGAACAGAGACTTGAACTTATGTAGTGTATGCTCGTTCTGACTACGATTAGTAACGAGCTTCAATTTTGGAATGTTCGGGCTTCAAGGTGCAGAGTTGGGCCTTGAGAGTGGGGATGGTATTGAACTGTTGAAGGAGAAGTAGCTGCACACAGCCATATTGCATATCTGTTTACATGAAGCTGTACAGGTCATGGTTGTTCGGGTTGTGCAGGATGATTTCTCATCAGCAGCTTCAGTATGCCCCTGGAAGAGGGGTCATTTTCCCATCCCAGTAGGGTGTTGGAAGTGTAGAATATTTTAAGACTTCGTCGGGGCTGCACAATTCTTAGGTGGTACCCTGACTGTCCATCTAGATGTGTGCGCCTGATTAATTTCAGAATCAGGTCCTTGTTGTAGGGATTGACGAATCTCAGCGGCAAGGGTCTTTTTGTGCGAGCTAGGGTCTCATTAGAGGATTACATGGGGGATAGGGGCCCCACGATACTGCCACATGTCCGGCGATGTCTTTCAACCGTTTGAACAGCAACCTGATAACTATAGCTTTTGTTTCAGTTTGCTGGGTCCACGTCCGGGATCTCTTTTCCTTTTTGGGACATGGGACCCCCTATACTTCCCAGAAGCATCCCTTTGTCTTCGTTGATAAAGGAAAGCGGACGAAGTCTAGCACTTCTTGAGAGTTGCGGCACATTTGAATGAGGTAATTATAGCAGACAGTTCTTGAGCCACAATAACCATCTTCCCCCTGACACTGAAAATTCCACTCTACATAATGGCACTATACTTTGGATGTCTGTCACCCGTGCCGCGGGGAGCACAGCTGCCCAGCGTTTTGAACATCTATATTTTTGGAGGTTTATCGAACTCCTAAAAATCGACAACGGGCCAAAGTGGTGAGGCATTCGACGGAAACTATTTTGGGTTTCTCTAGGTGGAAGAATGATCCGCAATGAATTTCTGGGTTGTGAGCCGAGATGGTATGTGACCCTTGTGTAGCAGTGTAGCACGAGTTGGGGCACCCTAAAAGTGGCGTTTTCACGCTGCAAGAGTTTTTTTGAATTGAGTGCGCAAAAATGAGGGCTGTCGGCTGTCAGAAAGCAACGCATCTTCCAGACAAATCAATGTTTGAGGAACCTTGGGAAGCACAGCGAAATGTTGAAATTGCTGGCACCCACAAGGGGTCAGGCACTTCGCACAAAGTCGACATGTTGGGCTTGCTGTCGAGTTCATGGCCATGGTGAATTGATTACAGGAATGATCGAAAAGTCACTGAGAGCAAGCAGGAACAACTGGTGCTCCTCAAGACTCCTGAAGACTGAACAACTCAAACCCTGAACTTGCTAGTTTGGGAGGCCAGCCCCTAGCACAAGACTGTCCAGAATGCAGCATGCACCTATCCATATTGCTGTCGAGGCTGTCCCAGGATATAGGGGATGAACGGGCCTTCCATTTCAGGCTTGCGTTTTGCATTTCAAAACGTCAAAAATGTTTCGAATGCTTGTGCATGTTGAAAAATCAGAGGATAGCGGCGCACTTGAGCATACTCCGGGCCAAAGGCAATGGTCATTTCAGCTGTTCAGCTTCCTGCGTCTTGCTTACATTTGTTTCCGAGTAGTTGGCTTCCTGCTCCTCGCCCTAAACCCAACATTTTTCAACTTTGTGCGCACCGTACATCAAGAGTTGCTTTGCAATCCCTTTTGAAGATATTTCATAGGGTTCAACATCTTTTGGCGTAGGGCAGATGGGACACAAACCGGGGAGGCATGACAGACACGATCCAGAGCCTCATGGATTTGGATGTGCCCTTCATTGCTGCACCTGGGATTTGAAGTCTGGCCTTGGACTTCGAAGTTTTGCCAGGATCTAGGGCTTAGGATTAAAGGTGAGGATCAATGGTTGAAGTGCTGGTTCCTGCATGGGCGTATCAGCATGAACCAACCACAGTGCCGCTGCTATCTACGCTTTCGTGAGCTCTAATTCCAGAAGCTGTAGTCGTCGTGAATTCCAAGCCATCAGCCAAACGAAGCCAGGCGGGATCCCTTTTGCCGTCCTTGTAAACCCCCTTATAATAGTCCCCCTCCTTGCCTAATGAACAGCAAAAAGTCTTTAATTTCCTCCCGCCGCTGCTAATTGCTGCTACTATTCTGGTCACATGTGGGAGGTTCTCAAGATGAAGCTCTTGGGTGAGTAGCCTGGCATCGTAAGGGGATTCTGAGGGTTCCGCATCTCGATAAGGTGGTACACTCTGGCCTTCGTCTCACTGTTGTCTTCTCCGTCTTGCAGAAATCGTAGTGAGAGTGTATATTTGTAGTCAAGGGTTGCATGTGTGGATTTCCTCAAAACAGGGTCCCTCTTACACACCAATCAGCCTCATTCTAGTCCCCCAACCTTTAGACACGTCAACTTCCTACTGGCGCAGGAATCTCAAACAGTACCTGTGCCTACAACAAGCCCACGCATCAGGCCTTGCCGCATATTGAAGATTCCACTGAGCCGCTGGCGGTTGCTGCCAGCTGGGGCAGCTTGATGTTCAACGGCGCTTGGTTAGGACGTCAAGTTTGAGAGTCAAGGGCTTAGGGGTGAGGATATTTGTTTGGCTTGAGGGCTCCGTCAGGCTGCGCAGGCGTTCGAAAACTCCACAAGCAGGGTTTGTCACCGGAGTCACTGTGGGATACCTTCACTTTGCCCCGCCTTCTGAATCTGCAGGATGGGGGTGTAAATGAGGTTGGTTCCGACACATTCATGGCACAATGTCGTTAAAGGAGGCATACTTTGCCTTTGGCCCTGATAATATACAGCTCGTGGTACGACTGCAGGCCGTAGCGGGCATCCGCAGAGTTCCATGGAGCTTCCACGTAAAATCAGAAACCAGACTAGTTGCAGGTGCTTCGTGCGCAACTGGTATAGTGAATGTGAGAATTTGCAGCAGACTGTCATGCAACCCCATTTAGTCTTCCGTCAAAGGAGAGGAGGCTATAACGGTCCCCATGTACATTTGATATTTATTTCTTTGGGTGGTTAGGCTCTAACTAGCTCAAAGTGCAGCAAGTATACAGACCTGGATAGATCTAGCGGTTTACAAGAATTCGATCTCGCTCCTCTGGCATATCCATGTGCAGCAATACTTCAACATGAAGTGGCCAAGCAATTCTTTGGCTCTTAAGGCTCAAGGGCCTCCTCAAATTCTTGGGCCCCTTTTGGGCTCCCTATATTTTGAATTGGTAAAAACGGATTAAGGTAATGCGGGACTACTACAAGGATTTCTACGGACTACCACGTTGATCCGTTGCTCCATTTCCTACTGACAGACGCTGCGTATGACCCAACCAGAGTAATTGTGGGTCCTCACTTTGAGGAATCACCTGAACATCATCTGAACATCCATCCCTGATCCAAGGTAACGATGATGAGAACTCAAATGTTGTCCAGAAGTGCAAAGCGCAGGGGCTAGCAGGACCACGATGATGTGCCCCGCAAGCCTAGTCCAGCTATTCAGACGAGGGATTTGATTTGGGGGCTCACTGTAATTGTCAGGGACTCTTCAGGATTCTCAAAGTAAGACTTGAAGGTAAGAACGCTGGTATCCGCGCTGCGGGATTTCATAGTGCTGTTGTTGGACCATGCGCGGACAAAGTGGAGCAAACAGGTGGGGCGTGGGCTGCCGTTATTCTAGGCTTCGTTGGTTATTGAACAATGAGCCTGAAGATAGGGTTGCATAGGGAGCATGCGGAAACTTGCATTTTGGAATGAAAGCTGGCTTGAGACTCGAGACGAGATATGTTAGCTTCCAAAGCTTGAGCCGATGGAAGAACCTCCCATATTTCTCTTCTCTGAGCATCAGGGCAAACCCTCAAATCCCGGCAATTACTTATGCTGGTGCCTCAGGGGGCATGGGTGAGTGAATGTAACGATCAGTTAAGGGGGCTCTGTAACTATTATGATATGGATCCGCTGCGCTTGTTTCCTGTAAGATAGTTAGAAGTCTTTGAATCCCTCATCAGCCTTCAAGTAGATCCAAGCACCTCAACCTGAAAACAACAACCTGGGCGTGCCAAGATCCCACGCATCAGCCAAATTCCTCCTATCGAAGTCTGTACAGAACCCGGAACCTTACATAGCTGTACGTTGTGGATCTGAGACAAATCCGTAAAGCCTGCCGTAGATCGCTTCTAGCCGAGAAAATGTTTACGCAGGACTTGAGCAATTAATGTCCTTGTTGCCCTCGCGCCTGGCGTCGATGCTATGCGCAGCTAGGCGGGAATCAGAGAAGGGTGCTTCTCCAAAGCACGGGGCATGGGGCCTATTCTTCCTTAGGTGTCGTTGTGACAAAGTGTTGGGGGAATGCCATGCATTCACCCGCGTGTCTTATTACCCTTGCTTCGAAAGAGCAAGATGAATCAGATTGGTCTGGGGCAAGACCAAGGCATTGTGACAGCTGTGTGTCAAAGGCTTCGGTTGCTCCCTTCCACCCTTTGGCTTCCAATTAGGGTCATGTTGGGCTTATCAAGAGGTAAGCTTAGGACGGATAATGGTTTAGTGTAGTCTTCAGGCAGCCCATGGCTTCTTTAGCACCCAAGCTGCAGGATTCCTTTAGGGCTTCTTGTAGCGTTGTTGCCCATCCTTTCACCTTGGGTTAGTATGAAACATTATTTCAGGTCCCAATGTTCAATAAGCCCTGTAGGAGACCTTGCATAATTACTGGAATGACTGGGGATGTGTTTAATACTTGGAGGCGGTGCACCTTTGGGGAAGTCTTGGCCCACACGTCTGAGAAACCTCCACTACTAAATCTTCATCCAGCTCCTTCAAGCATCTGTGCATGCAAGCTGATGGGGAAGTGTTTAAAAGTAGGGACGCGTATCCGAGAACCTTACCTGCCTTGGTAGACCCTGCCTAGTAATTACCCAGGAGCCGTCAAGTATCCGTATGCTGTAAACTTAAATCTGAAACCCCTTAAAACCCTGAGCGAAGCCTCAACCTTAAATCCGAAGCCCCGAACCAATAGCCCAGGTTGCTGGGCTGGGTGAGCTGCTTTTGGAGTGGAACGCACAGCGGATCGTCCTGAAGGTTGCTAAATTCGCATTGGGTGTCAGGGCTTACGGATAAGCCATCAAGGCTGAGGATTTAGGGGAAAGGATGTAGCAGTAGGGTTGTACTTGCCCGTTGCCGTAAGGCTCGGCAAGGAATCCGCCTAGAATATAGCCATGTTCTCCTCCAAAGAATCCCCGGGCCCCGCAGCTGCCAAGATCCATGACCAAACATTCGGAACCTTGGATCTGAAACTGCAGCCAGAGCGCGCAGGCCTGCTTGAATTCCATTGAGAACTCAGCTTGCATATTTCTTCAGGCATGGCATGACCTAGACCCTAAGGCAGACGATTTGCAGAACCCATAGGACATGCAAGTCGAGACGTTTGGTGATGAATGTTGTGAGCCCTAGCTTAGACCTGAAAAACACGTGGAGCATATTGTGTGACAGTACATGGGACATGATCCTGGAGATGTGCAGACATCACAAGGAGAAAGGGAAAATGAATCTCGAGGGACTATACCGAGGTCATGTTGTAAGCTCTCGAAATAGACTTTAGGAGTTCATGGACAGAGAGTGTTAATACCCTGTTGTCGAGGTCATCGTTGAAATAGTTCCTACCTTAGTAGTCTGAAACCCAAGAAAGGATCACAAGATATGAATTTGAATGGGATCCCAACAGGGGACCAGTTTAAGCCTTGGGCACCTCGAGGGTCCCTTAGGTCGCCCCGTTAAGAAGCTGCCGGGTCAAGAAATGACAGCAGAGGTCGGAGCGCCTATCAAGGCAGGGAGCACGGTTTTACCTTCCCCCACACGGTTTAGTGCGCATAATGGTCCAATAGGACAGTCGCCTACTAAGAGGATTTTGGTAACCCCCGCCACCATATCGAAAAAACCAAAGGTAGGACCTATAAATGTCATATGAAAGTTTCGAAGATTCTTGGAGACTTTCCGAGCTTGTGGTTGAGAGTTTGGGTACCGGGGTACTTCACATTAACCTTGGACCGCCGGGCATAAGCCCTGAACCTTAAACCTCAAACTCTTGAAGCTTTAGCACTTTAGCCTCTGAGCCCTGACAGTATGATATTCGGGACTAGCTCTTAGCATACTTGGGACTTGACAAGGCTGACACACGTGCAAAATGACAAGACTACTGTCCTCAGGTGTTCATGGTTCCATGATCCGATAGATTGTGGGGCTGTAGTAGTTGTACATATTTGAGGCCTTGGGGTGCAGGGCTTAGGGCAGAGTTTTCTTTCGGATTTGCATGAGGCTCAGGATTTTGGCATGTCTAGGTTTAGGCTCTAGGGTTGCGGGCTTAAAGTTTAGGATGAAGAGCTCGGGCTTTAGGTGGGCGAGCTGTTCGGGAAACCAGGAAAGATTTGAGCAGAGTATTTCGAAGGCGAAATGGACGCCATGAGTTTCTGAGGGTACCTTTGGATTGAAAGCAACAGAAAAAGGAAAGACGTACATCAGGAAGAGTTCTTCAGGCGTATAATCGACAGCTGCCACGTCAGGGGAGTTGGTGCCTAGACCTAGTTTTGGATTTAGGACTGTTCGTTTACGATGGAGGGCGTAGGCGTTTAGAGTTTCACTGTTCGCCCCGATGACGGAGCTCTCGTTTTCTTGTGAGAAAGGCAAGCTGCACAGGAATGACTCCATGAATCCCGTTTCTAGAATAACAAGCCTCCCTGCCACCCACAATGACAAATAGTCCCGAAGTTCTCGCTAGTATTACATGATGTCGTTATTTCGGGAGCATTTGCCATTAGGAAGCGGGTGTTGTGCAACATTCAGGGAAGTGATCGCATCGATGCTGTAGTTGTCCGTGTTGTTGCGGAGTAACTGCAGTCCCGGTCGCCTGAAAGTCTCTGAGGCCCCCCCCTCCCGTGGTTGAGGCCATTAGTCTGACGTATGCTTGGAGGGGAATCCCCCATTCCCACAAAGCATAAGCAGTGCAGTAGCTTGAGTAATTTTAGCATCCCCGTGTACTCGGATAGCATCAATCATACACTCAAATCCTGGGGCTAAGTTTATGATAAGCGTAGAAGGCTGACTAATTATTCGAGTACCTTGCTTTATTGATAAAGAGAGAATACTACATGAGCCTTGGAGCGGGCGCCGGATTCAAGGTTCAGAGTTTGGGGTAGGGTCATCCAGCCACAGGTCTGATCCCCGTGAATACTGATCGTTACGGTTGATGGCAACAAGGTTGCGTCACCTGAGGAATCGCCTCCCCGCAATAACATGCACCCTCCAATGATCAGCATTCTCTAGTAGCCCAAGCATGCAATCCTGGGAACGTGCTCTATGTCAGAGGTGGGGGTGGTCATAAGGCAGAAGAGATCATGCGAGATGACACTAGTTCTACCGGTCCTCAGGGTCACACAGGATGTGCAATATCAGTCGTACAAAATTTTTTGTAGAACTCATTAGAACCCCACAGGCTAAGTAAACTTCATGGATAGCTCAGTTCTATAGCCACGGAATCTACAGAATACCCCGGTGTCCAGGTAGGAAAGCACACAAGTAGCAAGCAAGTCCAACCTGTAGCTCCGTTTTTCATTATGCATACCTAGCCGAGCATGCACATATCAACCATGGAAAGCACAGGCAGCCTGGCACCCCGCAGCCAGAAAGTAAGCATATGTTGAGCCCATATTTGCAAGTGTTCGTATCACGGGAATCTCTCAAATACTGCATGCCCTTACGTAGTCCTGAAGGAGACCCCTACAAATCTCGGTATGACCCCCATATATATGGAGGGGTCCCCAAGTGTACCCCTTCCAAACAGTGAAATGCAGAAAGTTAGAAAATGGAACACCCAAGATGTATGTTACTCTTCCCTCTTGCTTAGTGTTGGGTAGCTCCTACACCCTGAGCCCTGAACCCTACTAAACTCCACGCCTCAAATTCGAACCCGTGAGCCCTAGCTACTAGCCTGGGAGGTGGCACTCTCCACTGGTTGGTTGCAGCAAACACTGCTGCCTTTTGCTATTCTGAGCCAAGAGGAGATGGACGCATTGGCTGCTAGGCCAGGCCCTGTTTTAGGGTTCAGGGCTTGGCCTCAAGAGGGAACCCCATCGTCTAACATAATCCTTGTGTATCTATGGGGACCCTCTTTCTGTGTCGGCAAGTGTGTGCAGTAATCTTGGCAGGTACATGCGGGGTGCCGCATGAACGACTTACCTGCCTCAGAATATAGCAAGGTGAACAGCTGATTGTTTCTTATTTGCTCGCAGTATACTATACTTCAAACACGCCTTGAAGGGTTTTCTCCAAGTGTCCTGACCTTCTCGTAAAGTGCTTTAAGTGGGAAAGGCTTGGGCGGCCGTTCAGTGGCTGACAGGGCTTGTTTTGGCCAACTTTGCCCGAGGGACCGTAGGGGCCCCAGCTGTTCATGTGTGGCAGTGTTTCATTGAGGTTCCTGGAAAATCCGCATGAGAATGCGGTTTCTCTGGTTGTGTGTTAAGACATGACTGTTTCACCTCGCTAGGAGAATAGTCATTTTGGAGCCAGATAAGACCCTGTAGTCTCATATTGCTGCTATTCTAGATGTCGCTTCTGTCCTGCAGTGCAGCCAATTGCACCTTACTAATCTGGTAATTCCAAGCTCTTGACAGCCAGGGCTCGGGCATAAAGTTCATCATGCGCCCTGGGATTCAAAATCCTTTGGGATTTTTTTCTCAGAATTTGCCGCTGAAGCCAGCAGACCATATCAACGAGCCGTGCTACCATCCACAAAGCTCGCAACATTTCGACCAGCGCCAAAACAACCAACAAATGCGTACATGTGGGGCTGGTCAGGCTTCAGGCTCTTTTTCGGTACACTAAATTTAGGGGCTGTATTCGGACCACCGTTTTGACGACCTCCCAGATTCTTACACCCAGAAGTTTTGACGACCTCCCAGACTCTTACACCCAGAAGAAGTCAATGGCCTTTGAACTGGAGCCGCTGAAGCCTCAAAACACCGCAGAGCCCTGTCTTGTGCAACCCCCTTCTACTCCCTGCATTTTTCTGGGGCTTCAATATTACCCGAAAGAGTGTAGGCCGCAGCAGAACCAAGCTGGTTGCTGGCGCAGGCTCGGTTTCAAGATACCGCACTCCACGGATGGAGGCTCTTTGCCATTGGCTGGCACGCTGCACAGAGTCTTTGCTCTGGTTGGCTACGTATGAGTGATTAGGGTTCAGAGTTCAGGGAGAATTGCTTGGAGCCGGAGTTTAGATATTAAGAAATGGAAGTCAAGGCTGCACTTGCCCTCATGTTTCAGGTGAGGCATGAAGCGGCCCGAATGGAAGCCAAAAATTAGGGGCACCTTTAGTATACTTGCAAACCATTTCTATCCTTAGTATAGGGGCATATGTATACTCCCAAACCACTCTTATCTTTAGTCTAGGGCATACAGGGACCCCTATCAGAACTGCATTTTCAAACCTTCAGAGATGGCATTGGAATTGCACAAAAGCGGGCATGGCTCAACATATTGCAGCAAGGCTCGCCCTTGTGTTTTGCATTGAACATTGGGATGTGTGAAGTGCATCCTAAAATGTCAGCTACCCTGGCGGACCTGGCGATTAAGAAAGTACATTATGGGAGTCATGGTAAAGGGTTCTATGTTGGTTTTGCAAGGCTCCCACCTGAAGACGTGCCACGATATAGTCCCTTTGTTTATGTCTAGATGAAATAGCAGTGATGCATGCTGGTAGCAGTTGGGGATCAAAATCCGAAACGTCCGAAACTCAGATTGCACATGTGTAGCTCTAAATTGAGACACTTAAAAAAGTCACCGCTTCTAGAATGACATTAGATTGCGAGCTTTCATTATCAGAGCGTGGCGAGGTTGATTTGCAAGGGAGGTAATCGCTAGATTACATCATTTTCCATGGGGTTCTCCAGTACTCAGGCGATTGCGGCTAGCCCCGAATTCAAGGGCTTTGCCAAGTTCGGGCAGAGTCAGTAGCATGCGAACCACACAGATTTGACAGAATGTCTTCCCACTTTTGAAGTCGGCGCAAGCTCCTGATTCGGACTAACGTGAGTTCCGTGAACACGAACATTGTTGTCGTCGAGCCCTGACTCCGGGGTGTCGACGAAGAAGAAGCGAGCCCACCATTGACTTCCGTGAACACGCAGCGGGCACCCCCCTGCCTGCCCGTCTACGCCACACCTGTCCTCTTACCATCCCATATGCCCCCTAGCTCAAAGCCCTTCATCCGTAGAACCCTTTGGGGGTGATGGGTTAGGAGTGAGCTTCGGCCTCTCCGCAACGAGTCAAGTCTGCTTGGCCACCATCCACCTGGGTCGCCACATGCCTTCATTTCAGGTTTTACGATTGTGGAGTTTAGGCTAGCAAAGCAGAAAGAGAGAAGTAACAATCACTTCCCCTCAGGAACATCAAACCCTGCACCACCCTGAGGGACACTCCACTATCATATGCAGATATGGGTACGACGTTGGGCATATATGCTCCCAGGAGTAGGAGGCCCATGAGCAGGGGAGGGAATGACTCAAACTATTGGCGGGTACCGAAACGGCAGTTTGTCTTGCGACTGCGACGTACGATGCAAGGCCATATGTATTCTCTTCACACCAAGGGCACAAACTGAGGCCACTAAATCTGGAAACAGCATCGTTATGGAAAGATGGCATGAAGTATGTTCCTTCGGAGTCTAGAAAAGTTGTCAGTGTACTCAACCCCAAAAAGGATCCTGTTCAGAGTCCTGCTAGTTGCCAAGACTAGCGGTAGCTCGGTTTTTTGGAAAGTCGGGTGCGTAATTGCTACTCCTAAACTTCGTCCCTGAGTACGGCAACTCAGAGACTTGATGGGGTAGGAAAGCTTTTTGACCTGTTTGAGGGTTCAGGGTGTTGGGTTCAAAAGCAAGCCTCCCTAAAATGTGGAAAGAATTTAGAATCAAATGGAAAATGCGATGGACAACTCATTTTGAGCACGTGGGGGCACCGCGAGGTCAAATGATGAGGATTTTGTTGTAGGGCTCCCTGACAAAGAACTGCCCGGGAACCTGCGAGAACGACCTCATAGGCATTTCTCATACTAATACCTCCTTTATGCAGAACCTGACAATCCTTTGACCAAAAAAGCCCAGACCTCGAAATCTGCGATCTGGCGGTACTTCGAGAAGTTAGCCCACTCCCAATACCCAGCCCCCAGCCCACTGACATTGAACATGTGATGTTCTCATCATTTATAGTGCGCTGGAAATACATTGGCATGTAGTAGGGGATGGGGAGTTGTATTAATGGGGGAAAGGGTTATCTTGTAACCGAGAGAAGTCTTGTCAGGTAACCTGCGTGTCCTCTGCCCTCGAGCACAGGAAGTGCTGGAAAGAGGCCACACAGTTTAGGTTGAAGAGGTTTCCCAGATTTCCTGGTACTCACCTTCCTCATCACACCCCTTTAGACAACAGTAAAGCAGGGGCTAGGACTTCCAGAAAGGCCAGGCCTTTTTTTAGGGCCCAAAGGGTTGAAGGGCTGTGCCTTTCTGAGGTTCCAGGCTTGGTTATGCGTCCAGTGTTCCGTAGTAGCTGCGCGGAGAGCCTTTGCCTTTCTGGGCAACCAGCCCAGAATCTCCCTCTTATGCCCGTACATCTTTCAGGTCCGCAAAGGCCCATGTTGTAAGAACATCCAAAAGCCGGCCTTGAGAAGATTATGAAGCTCTGAGGCTTAGTCATTGGGGTTCCAAGCATGTACATGTACAAGGAAGATTGGCAGCGTACGAACGTATATATATATATATATATGTATATAATTTCTAGACATGAATAAATACATGGATATATCTATATGTATATATATATATGTATATGTATATGTGCTTCATGACCTTGAAAAACGAAACTCCCGTACTCTGAAAATTCAGGGTGGTTTACGGTGTAGCATCTGCAGTAAGATTCCTTTTTGCGGATGTGGGTGGCTCTGGGCACAGGACTCCCTACTGAAATTGGGCGACCCACGTTGTTTTAAGTGAATTTCAAGAAGAACTACAGGGCTTCAAACTTCAGCATACAAGTGTGGCAAGGATAATTGACGCAACGCTAGCCTGTTCCTGGGCTACCAGTATTTATTTGAAACGCTGGGATCCCCAACAATTTTGATATTATCCTTATCGAATGGCTTTGTATCTTGTGAAGCAAAGTTCTTAACGCTCTCGCCCTGCGGTCAACATTCAAACATCCACTGCTTTATTGGATCAGGTTCCGTCGTCTTCCTTGGCCCGGCAAGCAGTGGCAAGAGGAAGCCGGGCGTTTCTGAGAAAAACAGAACTTTCTAGCCATGGAAGAGGACACTGGAGAAAAGATTGGGGGCTTTGGATATCATGGTTCCGGGAACGAGGGATGTACGGGTTAGAGCTAGGCGCTGGGATTTATGCAGTTTGTAGTTTTCGGCTTTCTCAAAACTACCCCATAGTTACGCCTTAGAATCCTCATAAGGGAAACCCACACTTCTCTTGCAGTCCCGATGTTTTGCTGAGATCCTGAGAGGCCCCCTATTTGGTTAGTCCCATTATCGTAGCTTCCATGTCCATTTCCAGTTGAAACCAGTGACCTTAGCGCACTAACGGGTCTAAGTCTCCAAAATTTACTTTCGAGCCTAAGTTTCCGCTGTTCAAGTACTTGGACCCGGAGGTTCCAAGTCTGTTGCCCAAACTGCAAGAAGGCTTGCATGCTGACTTCCCATCATGTTGGGATTCCACAGTGTGTAATAAGCTTCCCGAAAGTGCACCCTTGTGATCATCCCTGCATATTTTCTACTTGGGGCAATGCCCAAGTATGAAGGCTCTAAACCGCGCGGCATCTAAACTTCTAAACCAAGTACGATCTTGCGCGGGGTGGCAGCGGCGCTTTCATCAAACGAGCAGGCTGGGGGTATTTTTTGGCGGCTTAGAGCTTAGTTTGTGCAATTTAGTGTTCAGTGCTCTTTTTCCTTTGAGGATGTGGTTGGGGACGTGGGTGCGGTTGGCAAACATTGATGAGCGAGAACAAGTGAACACACGTCTCCGCCAGACGTCCACAATCTCTATAGGATGTAAGGCTGTGAATATTGCCTTTGCACACACGTTGGATTTGCCATGATTGCCCTTCTTCGCTTTCTGTTCTGAACATCGGAGATTCCATTTGAATCTAGAAATAGTAGTCGTCGCAGTAGCCATGTAATGCCATATGAGTAGATAGTAGTAGCAGAAGCACAAGAAGCAGCAGCTGCAGTGGCAGCAGCCGCGATAGCAGGAGTAGTGATTCGAAGTACGCTCCGTCAGAATCTTCATTGTCGTCGTTGTCGTCGTCATCATCTTGCCACTTTCCCGTGTGCTCAGTAAAATGGAATTGAGAGTTTAGAGCTCAGGTTCCCGCATAATCCTTTTGGAGGGAGTCCTTCACATAGTTTACTCAAGGTTTGTCCTATTTGTTTGGAGGCTCTTAGGAGTCTACCCGACGCAACCCGCTCATTTTCAACCTGTAAGTCCTGTATCCCAATCACAGGTCCTCATCGTAGATTTCCACGCCAATCTGCTTGGGGTTGAAGTGGACCATGGCGAGCTTGGCCTGGAGAAAGCTGGGTGTCACGACAATACAATTTGTTTAAACAGTTGGTGGTTCCTAAGGAATGAAGGAGTGGAAAAGAAAGTGGAGGAATGGAGGAACTTTTTCAAAACTGGACACTAAAACGCTATTGTGGGCTATATGAGGACCAGAGGTCCATGCGTTTATTCCCTCCTGGCGACCAGTAAGTTGTCGATGTGTTGGGTGAAAGTGTTGCGGCTTAGGGTAGTTCCTCACCCCCAATAACACGAATAATGTTCACAATGTGACGTACTCTTGTACTTTGGAGGCCGACTCACTTTTTTTGGGGATGAGGGTGTGCAGTCGTGACCTAGACCGACGCCCCCAGGATTCTTCTAAACTCTTCACGTATCCGAGGGTGCCCAAGATGCCCCGGTTTCGATAAATGCCAAAACTTTAAAGCCTAAACTCGAGCTCAGAGAGGGCGGGACCTGGCTACTGTCCCGACCTTAGATCATGTAGTCACGCAACGTCCCCCAACATTCGAACCATGGTAGCATCCTACCCATCATAATGGTCCCATATTCGATTGTCAGAAGGCAGAGCAGTATCCCACACATCGCCTTCAGAGTATGATCCTAGATTTAAAGCGCGAGCGGCATCAACCTGAAACCTTTGCTTGATAGGACTAATCTTGATCCCAACGGAGAACCCCAGGAATATAGAAGGAATATAATCAGAAAGTAAGGACCCTGGTAGGTACATTCCTATCATATTCCTTGATGGCTTGCAACTTGACTTTACCTAGACCTCCCACAGAAACATCAGACGCATACCTGCAAATTATTCTGTGATTTCGGAAGTCTAGGCAGGCTTTTGAGGTTGGGGAAGTAGGGGTGTTGGGCTTGGTGTGTGAAGGTTTAGGCATTGCCTTGCCCCAGGTATTTGGTACCAGCATTGGGCTCTGACGAAGAGGACACTATTCTCCAGGCAATAAACGACCACATTCCGGAGGCGGCCTACTTGCTGGCTCATCCTTAGGCCATGATGTTGATTCAGGGGACGTGCAGACGCACGGATGTGAATAGACAGGGCGAGGATGGAAGAAGGAGCTACTAGGCTAAGGACCTCAGAATGGCCCCATGCGGTTCCTGCAAAGAAGGTTGAGGAGCTTGCTCCGGACAACATGTCAGGGAACAATCTTTAAAGTGAAGTGCGAGAAAGGCCTTGATAATCCACAGGTGGCCTGAAAACATCTGTAATTTCTGTTTAACACAACTGCCCAGTGAACAGCTGAATCAATCTTCGGGAGGGAGGGTGTGAAAACGTACGGAGCAAAGGCGGGGGGATGCATGGGCATCTGTGGGACCCTAAGGATAGGCGGGATTGTGAAAAGATTATGAAGGGCCTGACTGGGGTTTCTGTGTAGGGATCATGTTGAGAAAATTCCATATGGTCTCTCAGCATGCAGGTCATCGTTGCCGAGTTGTCTGGCGTGCAATCCGTGCTTCGTGCGGCTCGGTGTTGCGCCGAGGCGCGCCAGAGCTGTGACCTGGGTATTTCCAACGCTGCGGGGTTCGTTTTCGGGAGTTAAATAACGCAGAACAGACCTGACAATGGAATCTCCAGGAGGTTTCGAGGTTTCAAGGTCTTGAGGTTTCGAGGCTTCCAGGTTTGGAAGGGCAGCCCACTTGAAACTACCCATTGTTAGGTAGATTGTTAGGGGGGCTGAAGGAATGATACGATGCTCGCTGAAAATTGTTGAGGGATTCATGTGAATTATTAAGGGTTTTACAGGAATGGTTAAGTGTTGGAGGATTTCTTCTTTATTGGCAATAGAAAGGGCTGTCAGGGTCGCTGTAAGTTTGATTATGAAGAACAACATTAGGGCCTGACAGGGTTTAGTGGCCCTGTGGGAGCCAAAGACAAGTTAAGCAAGGCTTCCAGTCTCATTATACTCGAGGTAACTGGGATGTCCATCATGCCTGAACGCCCCAACCTTGAACTGTCCCAGAGCTTGATCATTGGCCCTGAAGCCCGAAAACCTCAAACCCAACGCCACTACCTGGAATGAGGGAGTGGAGCCCTGTAGTACACTGTAGCATACATACACCTGCACATATATTTGCATGGGGCATGTAGGGATGACACAGATCGACTAAAGCACCAGTAGACCAAGAGAACAGGCCGGCGTTCGCCTGGTGTGTAGTTTCCGCGGCACGATGCAGGCCAGGTGCGGTGATGTGCATGTTTCACGGGTACCGTCCCCGTCACGAACAGCTGAATCATGGTTACATTATGAAAAAGGATGTGCTGAACAGGGTGGATTTGAGAATGCGCTATGAGATGGTGAGGTCCGGGGGGCCTCGCAAGCTAAAACGGAGCTGTGGTATGTAAAGGGCCCGTTTCAGGTTCATGTTATTCTGGCAAAGGTTGCAGCTGGAGGTTGTTGCACATGCTTAGGACAACCCCTCATTTTGCACACGCCTTTTGGGACTTGTGATTTTTGGAAATCGGGGTTAATCCAAGTCGCATATATTACCTAAATACCAGAGTGAGCGCAGCCTCCTGCAAAAAGAAGAGCAACATAGAAGCCTAAAAGCATGAGCGCTCAAAACAACCCAAACCCTGAAACTCTAGACAGGACCGAAATTCTGGATAGCTGAACCCCAGAACCCTCTCCAAAACCAACACGCCAAATCCTCCAGAAGATAGTTTCCGAAATTCAGGTCCCTGTACAGCCCCCGGAAAGAGGAATTCTAATCCATGTATAAGATTCCCGAAGAGGCGCTGGCGGCAGCCTCTTCTGGACATCCTGGGAGCCTTCCCATCTCTTCTGTTGTTGAGCTTTCGCGGATGAATCTGGGTTCCTGGCGCGTCCACAGGGAGGAGCCGGTTTCTGAAGCTTAGCCCTGCGGACCCTAGGGTCTCTTTGAAGGAGGGGTAATTTTGAGAGACTCCCATGTAGGGATCCAGGGGATGGGTTTGGGTTTGAGCCAGGCTGGGTTTAGGATTTGGGGTTAGGGATTGGCAGTTGATTGCTGGCGCCCCCTGGCGTTGTCCCTTGCTGCTATTGGAGTCTTGAGCTAGAAGCCGAGGAGCAGAGTTGAAGCTTAAGACGTCCAGTGTCAATGTAGGGGCCTGTAAGGTTTTGGTGTATTTTTTTTAAAGGTATCACTTCTACGGTGGATTGTCTGTGGCTATGAAGCAGGTTTCCGGCTTCAGGCGCCACCTGAAGCCCTAAGCCCGAAATTCTCAGCCCTGGAGACTTCCCCCCTCTCTCGAAGGAACCACCCTTATCATAAAACACATTCCCAAAACAGGACTGTTATACATTGAGTGAACATTGTTTTCTTGGTGGCTGTTGTCATTAGATTAGGAATGGTATTGAGGAGGGGCTCGGGATGTAGTTAACTTGGCATATGTGAGGTTCCACTGAACAGATTCCCCAAATTGGGGTTTGATGGAATTTGGAATGTAAGCTGGGCCGAGGTCCCGGAGTTTGAGGCTTAGCGTCCCAGAGCTTGGGTGTGCAGTGCTGGAAACACTATCCTAAGAATCAAAAACCCTCCCCCGCCCCTCTGAATAATCGAAGTCCTTGCTATACACCTGATGTTATGTTGGACAGATTGCTTCTTTGGGTTTGCTTAGCCTTGCTCGGGGGTAATTTGTTCGGTGCAGCCGCAGTCTTAGGGGTCCAGCTTGCAAGATGCAATCCGCCACACCTGCTTGCAAGACAAATGCCAGAAAATGGCCCTAAAGGGCCACAGACTTAGCCAGCCATTCCATCCTTGTCCTGTTCATCTAGACCCCATAGACCTCCAACTTGTCTCATGATTCGAGCACATCTAAAATACGGAGCCCGCACACATCTCTGAATACTTCAAACCCTAAGCAGCGTAAAGACTCCCCCCACCTCTAACACAAAGCTGAAGTCGACCGCATCAAATCGATGCTGCCTCAGCCGCAGGAGACAACTTCAGAGGTCTGCTCGATGCCGTTGCTTGGCAAAACCTTTCCTCTGCTTGAATGACTGTTGATCTTTCGTTGTACATGTTGGCCGTTTTTGGCTGCTTGACAACATGAAGTCCAGTGTTTATGGGTTATCGCGTGTGAGGGTATGTGTGGTGTTGTTCTTGCCTCCAGGCGTGGAACTGGTCCCTGTAATTTCAGAGAGTAGCATTTGCAATGCGTACTTGCAGCAGTTGAAAACAGGGCTTAGTTTTCATGGTCGCGGTACCTGCTGGTGGAAGCTATAGAGTTGAAGCATAGTCCCTGTATGGGCCAAAGTATGGCAACAGCTGGTACTAAACATGTTCTGAGCGCGTAGAGAAGCTGCAAAGTGGATGTGGTGAGTTAGCAAGTGCACCGTGACCATTGAAGCATTTGCCAACATCCCTGAAATGGGAGGCAGGGCCATAAAATCGTGCAATAATCACAGGACCCAGCACTTCCCTGAGAAACACCTTGGAAAGTACACGAAACATAGAGTCTGAAGCCTAATCCTAGCTGGTCTTAGCTTGGGAAACGAAAGCCTCGTCGGCTCATTGTTTTGGAGTCGGCCGTTATTGTTGGGCTTTGCCAGGTCAAGGTAGAACCCCCTATCTAGGAGTTTCCAACTACTGAGTTCCTTTCTTGGTACTACCACAAGCAACACATTGGAGTATGAAGAGGCCCTAATTCTTGGACACCCCGATCAAAGGCTTGAAGAAGGGATCTTCAACTACCAGGACGCTACCCTCTTAACCCTCATCACCATGAGGAAGGTTACAGGCTGTCAACCTGCTCGGCAGATTACATGAGCCCATCATAGGAGCACATGGGGGCATATAGGTTCTAGGTAGAGCTTGCATGCCCATCTGCAGAGGCATGCGAATGACCGCGTCCAAACTACGTTTTGTGGATTGCATCCTTCGGTATGTTAAGCTCCCCGTACCCAGAAATTTTGGGCATCTCACAACATTCCTGACTAAGGGGTCCTGAACCCCTACACAGTACTAAACCATGCAAGCATCAAGCTGCAAAGGTCACAGTGTGGCAGGCATCTGACGGACCCTGCGGCATGCGAACCTGAAATCCTTCAGCAACCGCTCGGATGATGAACTAATGTAGGCGTCTCAATATTTTGTCGTATTGTCCTCCTCGAATCCTTGGCCCCTCCGAGTTTTATTTTCGGCCGCATGCTGTAGTCACGTCTCTAGCACTCCCGCCCCCCGACCGCATTTCCTACATCAAGGATTGGGCCCAACAAATGTGGGTTATGATTCATATGATCGCGGAGTAGGGGGGGGTGTTTACTCCAAGTGGGCCTGGGTTAAGGGTTAAGGAAGAGAAATGAGCCGTGGAAGCTAAACGTGCGTGGTTCTAGGCCCTGGGCCTTTCAGTGGTATGGTTTTCAACTTCGCCTCATGCGGGTTGAGCATAGGGAATGTAGTGATGCGTGGTTGAGGACCTTGAACGCAGAACTAACATGATTCCTGCATAGCATTCTGTTTACACGGACAGCAGTCTGTTTTGGGCCCCTTTCAGGTTCCATTTTAGTGTTTTGGAGGGGCTCGACCTCAAGCGCATAAAGGCTGCGGCCATGGGGTGATGTGTTGGGGGCTTTTAGGCCCTGGTACGGTAAAGGTTGCAGCGCAAGTTGGGATTTGATAGCGAACATGTGGTAATGCCAGGCAATCCTTATTTAAAGCAAGTAGGCTGCAGAGCCTACCAGGCAATCCTTATCTCCGCCAACTGGGTTGCGGAGCTTCATCTTTGGCACTGATAGAAGACCGTGGCAGTCGATCATGGATGCTAGCGTGGGTACTCGCCAAGAACCACGGGGCATCAGTTAGATTATTTCCGTAAGTTGCAATGATGGAACAAATCCTCACACCTTCAGCAACCCCTGTCACCTGGCTGTCAGTTACTTGCCAGGGCTTGTGCCTCTTGAGCGCAAAGTAGAGGGCCCGCTGAAGGAATCATTAGACCTTAACAGCTGTTTGCAGTCGCTTCGGCCTTTGGCGATTTCAGTGGAGGGCAAGCGTTTGTGAGTTTGGGGTTGTGAGGCTTCCGTGTGAACGCGCACTTGACAGCCACGAAGCCCAACAGCGCGCAATCCGTGCACATGCCCCCATGGGAGTTCAGGTTTTACAGTTTGGGGTTTAGGTTACAGCACAAATGTTACAAATTCTCTGCACAGGAGTAGCGCCATCATTTCTAGAGCTTCGAGTTTAAGCAGACGTTTCCATGTGCTTATCCCGCACCTGGGCCCCAGCCTTGCATGGGGTTCGGGATTCCCATGTTGGGTGTTGTAGAGGGTTCCACCGAGCACACACACAAATACTCCTCCAGGAAAGGGTGGAAATAGATAGATTACAATTTTGCGTTTCAATCCTGCAGCGCTCTCCAGCTATCGAAGTTGCTTGGATGGGCTCCCTAAGTCGGGCATAAAAGACCCATACTTCTGTTCCTACTTTGGTAGGTTTCCCTACGGTTCCATTTCTGGCAGTAATGCCTGCAAATTCTCATCTGCGTAGTATTTCCAAAGGGAACACTATAGTCCCCAACATACTGCAAGATTATGTTCTCCTTCCGGTTGTAATGATATACAGCAAGACTTCAAGCTTATTGGGTTCAAGCACCGAATACGATGACTCACTTGTTGATTTGCCCTCCAGACTAGGGCAGGTCCATGGGTACGGACATCTTTCTTCTCTGCGGATTGTTGCCGTGGGAGAAAGGGAGATGATTTCCCCCCGCCTGGACCCAAGACAATGTGAGCTACTGTCAGTATTAGCAGGAGAACTTTCGGGCTGAGCGTAAGGTTCCTTCTGCCCGAAAAGATCCCACATCTATGACCTACCTGAGAAGACACATTGACAGTAGCTCATGTGAAATTTCAACAACGTCAGATTTTCTGTTTGCATGCTTGTGCACCTTCTGTGTAATTAGGGAACTTTACCGTTCGTAATCGGCTTTGAGGGCTTCAAGTGGAAGAGTAATTGCTGAAGGTTGCAGATGTGGGGGCCTCATCTAGAATCTGCGCATTGGCTTCGAATTGCATGACACGATTTTCTTGGTGAGCCATGCAATCCCTCCAGATTAGGAGCATTCTTGGAGAACAAGGCTCTCAATTCTTATATGTTTAAATCGAATGGGCAGCATACACGCATATTTTCTGGGATAACCCGCTACGTAACCAGAAATCCCTGTATGATTTCCATAAGTCTTCTGTGAATGCGACTTAGAAGATGCTTTTGTACTGTATAGGCCAAAATGATCAGAATACTGTAGGGTGTTGTATTCTATCGTACTATAGTTATGTAAGGAGTGTAAGAGACTACTTTTGGTATCTTTCGGTACTTATCTCAATGAGGCTTTTCGCAGATCTGAGAATGTGGTTTCACTCATGCAGATTTGCACGCCCCCAAAGTCCATATGATGCCATCAGAACCTTAGAAAAACCTTACGTGCACCTCATGATGTACACCTTCGGCAGGCTGACCTCAAGTAGCAAGCAGGAAGAGCCCGTGCAAATTTTAATGTCATATTCGTCCCAGAACTGGGCCGTCGGGTGGATGGAGAAAAGCTTGCAGGCAGCCTTGCACCATTCAAAAAAGCACAGCGCTGGGAATAAATCGCTTCCTGATGCTTCCTGCAAGATTTCCTCCGTTTGCAGAAGTGGAGCCGAAAGAGCACGTAGAGGTAACCATTCATGTCCTTCTTGGCGACATGGTTGAACGTCTCTAGGCGTAGCGGCAGTTTGTTTATCCTGTGTCATCTTCGAGAACAGGATGGAACAGGTAGGTTTACCTGCGGATGCTAGGAAATGAGGGCTGTGGGACTAGATTGGTTTCGATTCGAAGCTTGAGGATGAAGATTTCGGGTCGACAGAACTTGTAGTAGGGAGGCACCATTCTCGTGCTCACGTGCTGTCTTAGCCCCTAGTACTGCAGACTTCCCAGCTCGAGGAGGTCCAACTGTAATTTGTTCATCGCCTAGCAATCCGATTTTCCCTCATTGTCGGATTTAGTCTTCAATGCTGGTCAGATCCAAAAAACGTGCAAGATTCTGGCTTGATGGCCAAAGCCTCTGTTAGACCCAGAGGTTGCCATCAGGTTCGCAAGCAGCCTGCCCGCGGTTTGGGGGATTGGTCTTTGGCCTTAGGCATGAAAGTTTTGAAGGTAATTTTTTGTGAGGTTGTGCTCTCCCAGAGTACCATGGGACCCCTAGAGGGGGGCTCCTTGTAGAACTCTTACAGGCCAGACTATCTGTTTAAGGCGGGCTTACAGTGGTCCATTCTGACAAACCTAGACCAAAGAGATTTGTGGGGATTGTAATGGATTTCCGGGAGTTTCTATCAGGGATTTGTAGCAGAATGTTGACAAAATACAATGGTGCTGCAATTCTGGCATACGCAATGTGCATGTGACTTTCCGACATGCGAAAAAGCCGAGGCAGCCGACATGAAAACTAAATTTGGCTGCCTGAACGCCACTAATCCCTCCTAACATACCTGCCACCCCGAACTTTCAAGACGGTTACTCAGAGACCTTCTGTATGGGGAGACGTATGACATGGTGGGAGGCCGAGGATGTTTGAGGTGATTATCCGCGCAAACCCAACACTGAACCAATGGCATACATGCCGCACATGTGACTCTGGGCCAGTACTATGCTCCCTGCTACCTATTATGAAATATTGCTAGTATGAGGCCGGTTTGGGTTCATGCTATGGCTTTGGAGACTGTATGTTCTGAGTTGGCGCTGGGACTTCTGGGATTTGAGTTTTCAGGGGTGCATGATCTGCCCAGGGCCTCTGGACATGATATGGGAGTTTTCGAACAATTAGGTTTAACTAAGAGCTTAAGGTTTCCAAAAAGTTTAGGGCTCACAGGGATACTAAGAGTTTCAGGTTTTTGGAAAAGCCGGCCTCTCTTCGTGCCAGCCCCTAAGGGCTTGAATCTCTGGGCGCACATGAGAGTGACGACCCGAATTTTGGTAATCATCCATCTGGCAGTCTGAACAGTATAATCTTCGCTGCGTGCGTTCTTGGTATAGTCAGCCACCATCCATCCCAGGACCACCTTGTTCCCCACCCTCACAGTGGAGTTGTTAGATTTTAAAGTCAATGTTGTCCTCGCCCGTTGCCTGG
>CAJNIZ010043330.1:0-56123 GCA_905231905.1 Symbiodinium pilosum
TTTTTCATCACTCTCATCATTTTCACCATGTTTCATCCTTTTTCATCAAATTTCATACTTTTCATCGTTTTCTGTAAATTTTCATTGTCCTTCATCATCTTTCATCATTTCTGTCATGTTTCATCATTTTCATCATTTTTCATCAGTTTCGTCATGTTTTTTCACCAATTTTTATCATTTTTCATGACTTTTCAAGCATTCTTGCTTATTTTTCATTATTTTTCAAGAGTTTCACGAGTTTTCACCAGCGTTTTGTTTTTGTTTGATCCTTGTTTGTTTTTTTCTTGATCCTCAGATTTTGTTTTTTTTGATCCCGGTTTTGTGTTTTTTTTGATCCTCCAAATTCCCGTAGGTTTCGTTAGTTTTGAGTCACATTTTTTTTTTAACCCCGGACTTGTCTCCGTTCTACCAGTTTTACTATGAAATCCACGATTTTGTTGTTTTGTTGATCCTTATTTGTTTTTCTTGATCCTCAGATTTTGTTTTTTTGTTGATCCTCTTTTTTTTTTGATCCTCCACCCTTATAAAAGGGGACGCTAGGAGTTAAGACTGTGGCTCATATAGGGTTTAGCTAGGATACGGGAGAATCAAACGGAAAGTAATATGACATATGAAATGGACACTGAATTTATGTAAACATCCAAAGAGGGGCAGTATAGCCCTACACTTCCGAATGGTCACTCTGTTGCAGCCAGCCATGAATGAGCTGCGGTTTCCTGATTGCAGTTCAGTTTAGATGAAGCCAGCGCTCGCACAAAATGCATTATGCCAGATCAAGGAGATGAAGACATTTCAGACTTAGACTCTAGACGCGTTTGGGCAGCTGTTAGACCAAGCTTGACCGCATGAGCAATAGTCTAAACTCCTAGCATCCCCTTAATAAGCCCTATAATACTTCCCTATATACTCCCCTATATAGACCTTTTTAGGGAGTTTAGACTATAGCTCACCAGCTCATTTCGATTTCCGCCAGAATCCCCACCTGCATCTGGCGGCCGCGCGGATGCGGCCTATGCAATCAGCCCAGCAGGGTTCTTCTTCCTTGATGACAGGTCCTAAAGAACATTTGAGCCTAAACTCCTTAAAGGGGGTTATATAGGGAATCATATAGGGGACTTCTCTAGGGGTTATGAAGGGGGATCCTAGGAGTTCAGACAGTAGCTCATTTGGAAGATCACGGGAACTCCTAGCTTGAGTCATTGACGTAATCGTCCTCAATCATTCGCCTGTAAATCTACATCCTAGAATCTATAGTACCGCATTGTTCTTGCAATGGCTTTGGTTAGTTGTGAAAAATCTGCATGTATGGTTGCGGTAGAGTTTCTTAGTCCGAACGTCACGGATCCTACGGTATCCTACTGGGTCCTACTCGTTTGGAGATATGTTAAACAGATGTCGCAGAGCTTCCACTGGCCGATGTTGAAACATGAGGTGGCCACCATACAGCTCGTGAAAGAGCTGAACAATGGCAACGTTCCAGCTGCCACTGCGGCTTCGGGCCCCCCTGCGCCATACAAAGGTCTTCCGCAAAAGGAGGCAGTTGAGCTTGCAGCGCTTCTTCTAATTTTCACCATAAGGGTTTAGGGTTTAGGGACACTGGACTTCTGTCATATGTAGCCAAGTTCAGAGGGATGTCCCTCAGGGCAGTCCGCGCCTATTCTGAGTCACTGCATGAGTCGCCGAGAACATACTTACACAAGCCCTTGCCTGGAAGCGTGTGCGCAGGTGAACAAGCTCAACAGAGACAGGGCCAAGCGCCGGCATCCCAGGCTGACGGCTGGATTCCACATTGGGCGCTTCTTTGCCTCGATCAGGCGAGTGTAAGGCTATGCGCGGTATAGGAAGCTGTGCAGAAGCAATTCCATGAAGGGCTGGGACACCTAAATCTAGCAAGCCACTCTTGCTATTTCGGCACAGCTACGCCTTCCTGGTTCCTTGTAAGGACTTGGAGGGGGATCCCCCGGCTAGAGGGTTTGGTGGTATTTTTTGAGATGCTCCCTCCTGAGGTCGGTGTAAAAAGTGTTGGTAGTTTACTTCCACTTTGCAAGCATGGCATCAGTACAACTTTCATGATGGAATCCTCGAGGGCAACAGGCTTGAAGCTTCGGAGCACTTCATAAGTAGGATGAACTTGTAACCATGTCACTACAGTCAAAGTTGAGAAGTATGCGCGGATCACTTAAGTGATAGAGAATCGTGTTTCATATCCTGTGTGCTCTAAGTCGGCCGCCTTGATGGTGACGTAGCAGTAAAAGAAGTAGGGGGAGCAATAGAGAAGAAGGACAAAATAGCAGCTAGTGGGCACTGCTATCCTGTGCTCTCAGGTCGCGAAGCTCCCATGACACGCTCGGAGCACCCATCTCCACCGAGGACCATTTATTGGCAATATCATAATATGTGAACAGTATAGCCGATGGACAGCTATCGCTTCAGTTTGGTGTATTTCTACTACGTTGTGAGAACACCTTGACCGCCGACAACTCCCCAAGTACCCCTGAAGCTGCTTCAAAAAACGAACTTGGTGGGGATAGGGTGCCTCGTATGTTGATTTTTGATTTGAGACCTTTTGTGACATGCGCAGGCAAAATAGCAAGCGTTTGGAGCAAGATCGGGCCGCAACAAAGCGCAGAGGCCGTCACCGGAGGGCACGAGTCGGTCACACTTGGGACATACTTGTATGAGGCTTTTGAAGGGAGTGAGTAAGGTTCCCAACATGGGGTACCATATTTCCACTAATTACTGTAGTGCAGATTTGTGTTTTGTGGATGCACGCAATGCACGCACCACCACAATGCAGACCCATCCACCATTCTGGGTTACCCAGGGTGCTCGAGGTGATCCTCAAAGCTGGCAAGCGCAGCATTAGCAGATGCACGTGCGTCGAAATGCAGACGTTCCATCTAGGCTTGTGAAAGGACAGCCCTATCAGCAACATTCAAGCCTGCGTATTTCTTGACAGTATGGCAATCGACCCATAGCCAATAAGCAGACAGCTTCACAAGGAGAAGAGTCACCACGCAGATGCCAGGGTTGAGGGTGCCGTGTTGTGCGACGTCAGCACTAAGTGGATGCTACATCTGCATAGCAAAGACACCTGTGCACTGGTCCAGGCCGTGGAGCTTTATCCGCAGCTGCTGAGTCAAGCACGAAGGTGCGCCCCCAAACAGCACATGTGGGGTTGAGGGTTGGATTCAAATCAGGTGGGCGGGTCCAACTGAATCCAAGACCCCGAGCTTGGGCAAGCACGGAGTAAGCAGTAATTCTACTTGCGCACCGCCGCAGGCATCACTGTGAAACGGTTTGCATCGTGACGTGACGAGGCTATCGTGTCACACCAGTGCCAGCTCAAGTAGCTGGTAGATCTGGAAAGATGACAGGGAGTGTCAAAGAGACGCCCTTGGAGCGGAGCACTGTTTGCTCTGCGCTTTCCCATGATGGTTTTATCAGGTGAGCTGTTCCCTGTACCTTGAGGGTTGGCATGAATCTACGAGAAACTCGACATGCTTATTGCTCTGCAGGAAGCATCGGCACTCAGCCTACATTGGTTTTGGGGTAGCTGACTCGAGAGGAAGGACAAGCTTGAACGTTTCACCCGGAGCGACTTCCGGTCCAACCTTTGCCTCCCACAATACAGGAGCAGTTTCTCAGCTGCAGCCGCTGCAATACAACTTCAAAAGCATTGAGCAAGGGAGGCAAGGGCAGTGTAGGATGATTGCATAATGGACGGCACAGTCCACGGTCAGTGGAGATCTACTATTCAGCCGTGTGTCCAACTGGAAAGTGAACTCACAAGGCATCCAAGATTGCTCAGCGTGCTCAGCCCTTGCAACATGTGCTTCTGATTTTGCATTTGTGTACCAAATGCGCTGTGCCGCGCTCGTGCTCAAGCAGGGTCAGAAGCATTGCTAGCATGCTAAATGTTGCATCCCTCGACCGCCATGTTTTCTTATGATCCAGCAATGGACAAGACTTGCAGAAGGTATGTCTCACAGGCATCCTCCCAGCCAGCAGCAAGCTGCAGACACAAAGCTACCACTCAGCTTCTGGAACTCAACCGACCATATGTCCGTTTCACCAAGGCCACCAGTGCTCCTCCTGAGCACATTCATGCGCAGCATTTCGCATTGCAGATGACATGTTAAATAGTCCAGATGACAGCCAAGAAGCATGCACCCCCACCAACACCCTCAAGCTTTCAAGATTCAGTCTTCTCGCATTTGAGCAACTAGTTGTTTTCTTGAAGTAGCAGGTCTGATTGGTTGCAACGCGATGTGAAAGCACTTGACTGATTCGAGCTTGCTTCTAGGCCATGCAGATTGCATGAACACCGTGCAGCCTGCGTTGCTTGGCAGCAACTTTTTTGACTCCATGACACAGAAGGCAGCGCTTTGTTGGTCCTATTTGCACTGTTCCCGTACGCATGATGCTTAGGTCCTATCATGCTGACGGCGCCACCTCCAGCTCCTCCCTCCTTCCCACTTCCACCCGCTGCCCCGGCACCAGGCCCCCTACCTCCTCCGACTACATTGGCTCCGGCAGCACCCCAGGCCCCTTCTACGCCTGCCGCACCGCCACCAGCACAGCCTCCAGCTGCCCCTGCAGCCCCTGCTCCCCCTGCCGCGCCCCAGGAGACTTGTTGCTGTTGTCACGATTTTTTGACTGGCACATTGGTTGGACGGATGCATGGCGGTAGCAATACAAAGGCCACAGCGTTTTGGACATTGTTAGACGAAGATGACCTGCGAGACGTGATAAATCATGAGAGGCCTTAAGACTGTGCTTGCTCGTGCAGGAAAGGTTCGGCTCAGGGAACAGCGGGACTCTGGAATCCAATGAACCTAGAACCAGATCAGCCCAGAAATTTATCCGAGTTCCGCTGTTTGATCAGAGGATAGGCCCTGGCCACTTGCTGTCATGGCGCGTAGATTTTCGTTGCCGGCAACATTCAGTCCCACGGTGGACGATCCTGCAGTCAGAGCTACCACTCTTTACATGCCCCTTGGCCGCGGAAGGTTCGTAGGCCTGGGGTGAAGTGTGGATGTTGCTTGCCACAGCTTCCGGCATCCACCCAGCACTCTCAGCGCTCACTAAGGATATGCAGTGTTGGCATGGTTGTGGCGAACAAGGACACGTGCAGCAGTTGGGAAAAAGTGCTTTTCGCAAGGATTTGCTCGCAAAGTGTTTTGCTCTCCTTCTTGAAGACTCCCTTCGAACTAGCTATGGTAGCCCTAGCCAGTTGCCAGTCGCGTATGCAAATAGCCGGGCACAAGACAACGGCTATGCAGGCCTGGCTTCAGACTTCCAACCGGTGCACCCTAAACCTTGAGCATCCTTAAACATTAAATCTTTGCTCATGGCAGGAAGCAGCCACTCGACTTCAGGCTGGAACCATCCTCCTAGCAATGCAACAGGTGGCAACGATTTTAGTGGCCTGCGCCGCTGGGCATGATATTCAGGTTTCAAGAGATTACTCCCAGAAAAGCAGTTAAGCAGAAAACCGCGTTGAAGACGTGCAGAAGCAAGCCTCGCAACATCTCTGGTTTTGTTGAGTTCGCACTGGAGTCTCGCCTCTCCGGCCTTCGAGCACAAGATGTGGGAAAGGTTCGGAATTGTCTAATTACAGGGCACTTGCTGGAGATCTATAGGTGTGCGGATGATGAGAAGGCATCCAGTCTGGTATCATATAATTCATGCCGCTCGAACTGCAAGAATGTCTACAGGATATGGCGAATCTAAGGTCCTTCACATACTCGGCAGCAAAGAGATCCGTGGGAACATGCAACTTGGGCCAGCACTTTCAGCCCCTCAAGAAAGTTGAGACCAAGAGTTGCTTGCCATTCTCCACATTGCAACCAGGCCAGGACTGGAGTGTATTGAAGAGAGTAACATAGGCACTAGCTACGCAGTTCGTACATGGTGTCCCCTGCGCATCCCCCTGCAAAAGCTCTTACAAGAAGAACTGCTGCTCCAGGGGGATTTCAAAGTGAGCATATGCAGAGGTTCCAGTCTTTCTCTCATGGCAGTGCAGGGAAATGACCGCCAGCGGAATCTGAATGAAAGAGCAACCTCAATCCCCTTAAGTGCCTTTCTCCGTGCGTGGATGCCCTGCGAAACAAAAAGTGCGACTAGAAATTCAAATGCTGATGCTCTGCCATGATACGACCAATGCGGCTTTTGCTGTCAGATTGCCATCCATTGTAAACCTCCCCTAACTCCAACCCTGGCAATTCTCGCTTTGTTCAGGTGAGGTCTTCCTTAAGCCCGTCTTAGCATCAATCTCCTTGGGCGCAGGGGTTCTCACCAAGCCCGCTGCCAGTCCCTCTGCCGGGCTCATGATCTAAGGTCGTAATCCAGCCACACTTCCTGCCCCAGGTGCTTTCGATCAGGTTAGGGAACTGCTCACGTAAACTCATCCTCCTCAAAGGCGGCTTTCTCTGCGCACATGGTGAGTCTTACTTCTGTCTCAAGGACTTTTGTGCTCATGAAAATTTGGTAGTTTCCATAAATAGGGGTACCCCAAAGTAGACTCCAATATATTATAGTCCTTATTATAGGGACCCCTGAAAAAGGTATCCAAAACTCTAGAAATCCTTCTATGATCCTTCTATGACCACAGTCTCCATTTTATTTTCCATATTCTTGCTCATTTGATTCTCCATTATTGGGGTCGTATCCCTATATATATATATATATCCCTCTCTCTCTCTCTCTCTCCCTCTCTCTCCCTATACTTTTGTGCTCATGAACACCCTAAACCCAAAATAGTAGCTTACATTTTCTTTTAATCCATGATATCCCCAATTCCCCAAAGGTTGGGAAACCCTAACGCCTAAACCCTATACCCTAAACCTTATATATCATTATATATCCTTCATCCATCACTGAGGCACGAGGTGATACGTTGGTCACCCATCGCAGTGCTCTCGGGCTTGATCCTGTGGACAGGCATGCAGGCACTGCGCCCTGGCCGACATACTTAGGCGATTGCCCAAAGGGGTAGCTTTAGAGGCGATATAGGGGTTGAATCCCAAAATTAGGTTAGCACCATAGCAAGGACTTTAATATTTTGGGGCCTATATTGGGGTCCCCCCTATTTAGGGAAGTCAAGATGACTATGCTTCAAGTCGGCTAGAAAGTTTCCGATTGTAGATTCCCTCTGCCAAGTTTGAATTTGCACCCTTCATGGTTTTTTGGCTTGTTCGGCTTGATGTTGGAAGTCTTTTTTTTGCACACTGTGTTTGATAAAGAGCCTGCAGACAAGCGCTACTCAGGAAGTTCAATGCACAATGCGGGGCAGTACAAGGGCATGAATTTCTGTTCAATGCTGATAAAAATTTACGGCTAGTCACACTCTGTACTTCTTCAGACAGCTCGCAACGGAGTCTGGCTCCGCAGTATTTTGAGAGGTTGCAATCAACTAGAATGACAGGCGTAGTCCGCAATAAGGGGGCATGAGGCTCCCTGGGTACATGGGAGTTGATCTCTGAGCTGTGATGTGCCTTGCGTTAGATAGGCTGTTTGCATGCTACCTCCAGACCAGACATGCATGAAATTGCCATGGTGATGTTTGGAGCACGAAGACGTGACAGAGGTCTTTCAGGATTAGGGCTACAGGACGCACAACTTCTCCAAGTTTGCTGCAAACAGCAACAGCTTTGTGTTCGTGCTCAGGATGTATGCATCTCTCTCCACCTTGACAGTCATACGGAACGCCAGCCCTCTCATTCTTTTGGGAGCGGAGCGGCTGATGTTCGGCGTCCCGATCACGAAGGATGCCATCATATCGCTGACGACGATCCTGATAGGCCGGGCTTTCTTGGGCCATGCAGCCTTCTGCTGCATGTGGTTTCTAAATGTTTCCTAACCTAAGGCGTGCACCAGCCAGGGCCGAGGCGATTAATAGACCAGAAGAATACACGCTGACAGAGGACACAAAGCAATCCGTTTGCTTTCAAGTCTTAGAGCTGTCACTGTCGAGGCGTGGCTGTCTACTGCTCAGATGACATCTCCACCAAGGACCGGAGAAAGGGCCAGGCATGGGTTTCAAGTAGGCCCATGCACGGATTCCCATCTTGCCTATGTGTCATTGTTCAACACCATGCCGCTTCACAACATGATCACATCATTTGCACGACCTGCTGCCCATGGTAGCTCGTATTTCAAAGGAAATATATTCTGGGAAGTTAAGGCTCCTAGGTTATTTACAGGCCAGGAGAGTAGGGAGTTAGCTAATCCTGTTCAATTGGGGAGGTTGGCCGCGTCAAAATAGGGATGCAGATACTGTAATATACCGCAGTAGCAGCCATTGGCGGTGGTTCGATTCGAGCCCTTACCCGTGAGAAAGAAAAACTATACATATATATATATATAACCTCTATATAATCCCTATGTAACCCTGATATAATCCCTATAGTTTCCATGTTTTTTTTCCATTCTGACGAGGAAGCCCTGGGGATCTTTCTGGTGGTCTTGGACGCAGCCTTTGTGTGCTTGGATCGCCTAGCGCAGCGCTACCTCCTGCAGGCGGATTTCTGGTGATGAGCACTGCTAATGCTAGCAAAGGGGCACCAAAGTGTGAGGCTGCTTAAACTCTCTTTGGCAGTAGTGCTAGGAGCAGTAGCAAGAAAAGGCTACCTGTTGAAAGGTAGGTCTTAGCCATCAAAAACACGCAGTGGAGGCGAGTTTCACTGTATGGCTCTGTTCCATTGCCGATGCTAGCACAGCTTTGCAGCGTTTGGCTGCAAATAGGTCTTACCAGTGCTGCACATGCTGCCTGGGACCAAAGAGCATGATTTGGGGATGGGCTAAAATCATAATGCCTTCTTAGCCAGCGATTGGATTGTCACACATGTGCACCATTGCAAGCTGCAAACCCCGCCGCGCCTCAGAATCTATATGGAGACCGCTACTGTCTTTTCCTGATATGAAGAATTTCTAGAATCCTTGCGGATGTTGGTGTTTTGTGAAGCTCCCACATGGTGGCCAGGAAATGCCAGTGTCCCTGTCGTCCTCAGCGCCTCTGTCGCAGTTGTGGCAAGTAAAAATTTCAGACTATTCAAACAGCCAGCATGACAGCTCGTCTGCAGTCCTGCCAATAAGATCCCGTTTGACTGACAGACCCCTCACAAAGCAGGCAAGCCTATCCCAACAAAACCACGCGTCCCATGCATCGGTACACGTGCAGATATTCGCCAATGATCACTACCACTGAGAATGCCTTTTCATCAGTTATAGAGGCTCTAGTGCTTGTGTCCAACGCCGTTGGCTTGGGCTTCTCGACCGTGCTGCTCTTCTACCCCATGCACACGGAGCTTCACGAGGCCCAGGAGTTAGGATCTGACTTTCGTGCGCAAGTTTTCTGCGCAAGTCCACAGGGTTCGCACGAAAGTCATACCGTGGTTTTGTCGCCGAAGGTGGAGTGGACGCCAGCGGGAATCGCTTGGTCCATAGCCTCTTGCATTGGAGGCGGCTGGAAAAACATTGGCTTACGAGAGTGAGATTCTGAGACTTGCAAGGACATTGGGCCTTAGGCCATCCCACCTCTGCAGCAAGCCTGTCAACCCCCGAACTTACTGGGAAATCGTAGAGAATAAGGCACTCTATCATATTATGTAGTGAGTATATTCCTTATTCCTTACTAGAACCAGTAACCTGAAGGCGCTGCCATCGCCTATGCGGGCATCGGCCTGTCGCGCAATCTTAGTGCGACTGGCGCCCTGGTAGTCACGAACATTGATGCTCAGACTTAATACAAGCGTGCAAGAAATCAGCGCTGTGCTCTGTGAATTAGCCAGCAGCCGTTGCAAGCCTGCATGCGCAAAAGCCAGCAGAATTGGATGCAGCATTTCTTGACCGCCCGTCATGCTAACTCTTTGCCTGCAAGCCGACCCCCAGGACAAAGTGCTAGTGCTTTGCTACGGAGTGATGATGTGCCTGGGCTGCTTTTGGCTGCGCTGCGTACATTCTCACTCTGGGCATTTTGGCAAGCTTCTGTGCAGTGAAAGGCACTGATTGGTGCAGAATTGTGTTCCGGAGGTTGGGAGACCACTTTGACTCGAGGAAGTTATGTGGATGTACATTTGCCCTGGTCGGAGGCCAGGGGCTGAGGGTGAGCAACTTCTCATGGCTAGATTTTAGATGTCAAGCCACAAGTAGGGATTTACTGCATGCAGGCACCTGGCATGCCTGGGGGCGCTTGCGGGCAGGGGAGGAGAAGAAGCAGGAGCTCAAGACAGCCCCTCGTCAAAGATTCTTCAGGTCTTAGTCGCGGAGTTCAGGTCATCATTATCAGATATTATCACCATGAATCGCCTAGGATCCTTTGAGCCAAGAGCTTGCTCCGTCCGCCGAAGACTCTCGGCAGCAGGCGGCATGATGAGTTGCACGCTCTAGCCAATATCTACGTCATCAAACCCAGAAAACTCGTGCTACCTTCTGCGCAGGAAGATCGTAAGTGATATGGTGCTAAGTGTCGAAGACATGCACCTTTGAATAGATTAGCACAGCACGAAACAGCACAGAACAGCGTGGTCCTGCTTGCTCCCAATCTTGGACTTGGACAAACCGTGTGCGGGCAAGTTGAGGGTCGTAGCTTTAACCCCAGCTTGGGCCATGAAGCCAGCCAAGCACATCAGGAAATGAACAGCTTCTGCTGATCTGAGAAGCGCTGTCTTCTTCTCCGACGTTCAGTCTTCTCTGCTGCAACGTGTAGTGGCGTTGCACTTATGCCTTCCATTTTTTCAGGGCCTGCCGCTGTGAACTCTGTTCTACATGCCACACTGTATTCTTCAGGTCCTAGGTACGGAGGTACTATCTGTGAATTGTTGGGAGGGGGGCCACTGCTGTGACGCGGCTAAAATACGATTGGGCCCTGAGAGCGTTGGTTACAGCGATTCACTGGCTGGTAGCCCACCAAAATCCCTCGGGCGGTGCAGAGCCCGAGGGAACTCATAATGAAATCCAGCTTGGCTTTAGTTGTTATTATCCTGCGGTTACACACTCAGTGATTCTGGTTCTAACAGTAGCTTGGCTCTTGTGACTCTTGCTGAGATATGTTGTGTACCGCAACGAGACTTTCTTGCTGGCATGTCCACTGCTTGTAAAATGTTGCTCGGCAGTGGGCTGGTTGGCCTGGCTTCCGCCAAGTCATGCAGTCATGAAAAGAAATGGAAACTATGATGGTGTGATATGTTAGACGAGAATACTGTACAAATATAATATAACAGTACCACCGTAAAAGTATAGTCCGTGCAGCAATTTAGGATTCACCCCAAGACCATAAGAAGATATTGACACCTGCCAGGGCACTTGCTGAAGGACTGATACCGAGCATTCACACAACAGTACTAGCCCCTTTGACATTGCAAGATTGAATTCCATTACGCCTCGAACAACTATCTTGCTGCCAGCCGATCTGCTTGACTTGGATGTTTGTTTTTGCGGCGGTCAAGTTGAAGCTAACAAGGCTTCCCAGCAAAGACTTCATGAGAAGGAAGCATTGGCAGACCTGGTGTCATGATGCCTTTTGGGCACGCTTTGCGACATCCACAAACTTATCATCCCAAGCTCTTGCACTAAGAAGCATGCAACAATTAGCAAAAGTGGCTTCGTTCTGCAGTTATGTCCCATATGGCTCATCTTGCATTGACCCTTACGCCAGGAGACACGCAAATTAAGACAAAGCTGGCCAAGGTAACGTGGAATTCATGGTATAGCAGCTTGGACATCCATTGCTGCGACCTGGAGATTTCAAATCCTGCCCAGTCCTGGAACAGGCCCAGTCACTGGAGCAGCTTCAGCAAAATGGCTGAATCCCTGAATGGCTTGAATTGGGGGTGGATATCTTAGTCTTAGCCAGTGGCTACTGTAAGAATGCCATGCGGTCAAGGCCCGTAGCCGTTGGAAAGGGCGTTGCTCGTCATTTTTGGGACCAGCTCTTCTCAGCTGTATCTCCCTGGTATTCACGGGGAATGCGGAAGCGAATAGCTGCCACGAGTCTGAAGAACCATGAAGTATTGCAGGTAGGGGTTCCCAAAACAGACCATGTCATGTCAGACTAGTTCCAGACAATTGTGGTAGCTTTTCGAGTTGCACGCGCGAGGTCTGCCCAGGAGCAGTGTAAAAAGCCGGGAGTAGGCTTCGCCTCCCACCCTTTGTGTGGGTAGCCCAGCTTGCTCTTTCAGGCAGCTTGCCAAAGAAGGAAGCATCCAGTACAGGCCATAGAGTCTGCGATTTTGGGTATCAAGTTTATGGATTAGGGCTTTGGATGCTGCAATGAGCTTCCTGCTGCTCGTGCAAGGTGCCTTGGTTATGTTGAACCTCGAAAAGCGGTCAGAGATATGAGCTTCGCGAAGATGCCCCTTCATATCTGTCTCTGCATGGCCGCAGACTGGTGACAGATGCGACGAAGTCAGAGGGAAATCATCATCCAAGACCGTTTTGGGAGCCATCCCTAAACCCTAAACAGTTGACCTTCCCTCTCCCCCCGTCATTGTCAGTCAGAGACTACATTCTGTAATAAAGGCCAGGCCACCCCAGTTGCCAGTGGCCGTTAGTTGATGCATTCCGACAGACTTCTACTTAGATTCAGATCCAGCCCAGAGGAGTCAAAATGCGCTCACAGCATGCTGAGATGTCCCATGGTGGACTGATCCAATCCAAAAAATAGTGGCTATCGTTCCTTCGTGCCTGGAGTCCAACACTTCCGGCTAGACACGAAGCAGTACGATCTCAGTTTCGCAAGCAGCAGAGCAGTCTGCAAAACGATTCGAAGGATCCTTACCGTGCTGCGCTTCAGCGAAAATTGGCGGATGCTGCAGCCTGAGCTGCTCCATGTTAGCCAATCTGGTTGCTTGGAGGTTCCAGGGTAGTTCTCAGGGCCGCGATATGCACGGCAACTTAATTCTAATTATCCTACTGGTATGCCACTGAATTAGCTGAATGCTCCATCTCAGCAAGTAAGCTGCAAAACTAGCCTCATACTTGCACTGATGGACGACAAGCAGAAAGAAGCACAAGGATGACGTCCGGCAATCCGGAATTGCCCAGGCCCCTGTGTCCTCCGCAAAAGTGGCGCAGCCTCACAAGTAGTCTTCCAGAACATCCCAGAACTTGGACCTTCTTAACAGCTGCTACTTGCTGGTGCTCAAGGGGAAGTGGGGAGTGAATCCCTGCACCATGTGGTCCACATAACAAAGTTAACTATGAATCCTTCATTCCTCCTAAAGCACCCGTCGGCCTGTCGATGGCCCAGGAGATCGTCCAACGCATCGCCAGCGCTCTGCGCCGAGGCCCTCCTTGGCAGGGGTTTAGGGTTGAGGGTGAGATACACAAAGCTTAAGGCTCCTTTCGATAGCAGGGACTTTATATGAAGAGGGTATCGCAAAAGTCTTGACATTGGGAGATCCTGGGCCAACAGTTGCTATCTTCCCCGCTGTGTCTTCCTTTGGACCCTCGGCCTTCAAACCCACTGGAGTCTGGTTGAGTTGTGATTCTTCCAGGATGTAGCATGAATGGATGTCGGAGCTGCTGGTTCAGCAGAAGTAGCTTAGGCTCCAATGTCCTTCGGGCCATTCCTTGCAGTTCGTATTAAGTCTCTAGCGTAGGATCCCACAGCAAAATCTTTCGGAATGCAGCCTGCGGGTGCTGCATTGAACTGGAAAGATGTACCGAACGAGTTGGGGGTGCAACCTAGGTAGGTTGACATTCATTGGAATCACCTGGTATGTTGAACGGCAAATAGGCGAGGCAGAATTCAAAGCTGCACCGGTGATGATGCCTACTATGCCTACTATTGTCAGAACGGGGGTGGCAAAGACTACGACGATGAACACCGTTATGATTCTGCCGTACATTGACGGATCATGAGAATGCAGGATGCTCATAGGCAGACTTCAATGACTGGGGTCTGCGGCCAGTAGGGAGTTATCACTGTCAGGAGATGCGCACGCGCAGTTTCGAAGGCTGAAAACCCATGGGTGCGCGTATGATTCCAAGATGTTCCAAGAGGGTTTGTCATAGCTACTTGTGTTCAAACGTTGCCAGGATCCCTGGAATTCCTACGCCTTCGGCTTCTACAGTGTAGAAGGTTTGAAAGGTCGACTCTATCGTTCTTGTCCAATTCGATGTGTCAGCCAAGCTCGAAAGAGGTGGATATCGCCCTCAGGATCTCTTCAGCCTGAGCCTCAGTGTTTACAGTTCGAGCTGCGGTTGGCAGTGAGAATTGTCCCGGCAGTAGCATGACATGATTCATTGGCAGCACTGGTATCTAGTCGTAGTGGTAGGACGTAGGAATCAGTGACGGCAGCTGCAGTAGCAGTTAGAACGGCAAATCAGTAGTGGAAGAAGTGCGCCAAGTTCCTATGATAAGAGTAGCCATTCATTGTCATAAAAGCTGTAGACACAGCAAGTGATAGTCGGCCATGTTCCTCTCCATTATGCAGGATAAGTTTGCACGCTATGTGGTTGAGAAGCTTTACCACAAACTTCTCTCCAAACAGGAGTCCAGAATCCCCCAACCTTGTGAACTAGCTGAGCAGCGCCTTTTTATGAAAGACAAGCCCTCAAGCATATGAAGCTTCATATCACCTGAGGAAACCCCAAGATTAACAGCTGGCAAAGCCCTCACAGCACACATCCACAAACCCATGGATGGCCCCTTCCAAGGCAAACTAGATGCAGACGGCAGTGGCAACCTATCCCGGCAGGAGCCATGAGCTCAGTTAAGACAGTACAAAATGGAGACTTGTTGGCCGCACGTTTCTGAGGCGAACAGCCCACCGTTCCCTCAAGACAACACAAGATAGGAAGCCGATTCGGTCAAGCAAGGAATTGCGTTTGCGTGTTTGCTGCTTCAACTCCTAAAGCAAAACTATTCACAAATAACATGCACGAAATCCAAACAAGCAATTGTCTCATGGCCAGGCTGAAGCACACCAAGAAGTGGGAAACCGCTTAAGCTTTCTGTATACCCAGCGTTCTCGCTTTAAAAGGGTAAGTAAGAGCCCTGGTCTTCACAGGTGTGCCGGTCTCCACGGGGAGAATTTGTCCGAAATGAGCCTTTGCTTTGAAGATACAAACTATGTAAGATTGTAAAGCATTAGCTAGCCACAGCTTGGTATACCCACACTTGCCCCTGGGCTTCGTTTTGCGCTTGCCGGGCGAACCTGAGGCTGCTAAGCATCATCCTGCGGTTCGAGCCAGGCAGGGGCCATTTGCACCGGGTTTGGTAGGCTATGTTTGTTTGGGGGTCTTGGTTTGACATTCATGCACGACCCCTGATACATGATGCAGGTTTGCAACAAACGGTCCAGCAGGCCGTGCAAACACGCCAGACTGAGCATCATCTTTTAGCTATCCACTTCTGTCTCCCTTCTAATACTTCTGAAACGCTTTCAGCAAGACATGCGTAAGCTCCGTACTTATGAATTGCAGGAGTTTGCAGATACCACCGGGCTGTGAATTGTGGAGTCACAGTACCAGCACGATTAGCACAAACAATGGCCCCCAAGTTGGTAGCCTGCCGTGGCAAAACACGTGTTCTTGTGATTGGGCTGCTCTGTTGCTTTGGATGTTTAACATTCTGCCGCTCAGAACCAGAAGGATACTTGTAAGGCCGGGCTCCGCTTCTTTCAGTTACTCATGTGCTTTAGGTTCTTCGGTATCTTAGGTTCCTTTCGCTGCACACAGGGAGCTTGCGCCGAACAAGCAGGGACCTGTGGGCTGCAGATTCTACAGTCATACTGAGTAAGGTTATGATGTGGCTAGCAAGTTAGCTCCAGTCTTCCAATGATGCCAGAATTTCAAAGAAAAAGCCACTTGTTTGGAAAAGCCGGTGGTTGGAAACAAAGTCCCTGTGAAAAAGTCAAAAGTTTTGGAGACAACAAAAGTCTTAGAACAAGTCTACTAACAGTCTTAAGCAGTATTGGGCAAGTCTTGTTGATGGGGAACCGGGGCTTTCCAGAATTTCTCGACTGTTGCAATACTCGTTAAGACTTTTTCGAGACGTGTTTTAGACTTGTTTGAGCCTCGACAGGTCCAGAAAAAATCTTCCCGCCCCACCCCTCACCCCCACCTCATCCCTACGGGGGCATTTGGCGCCCAGGGTTCTATAGGCTGTTTCTGGACTAGGCTCAAGACTTGTTTTTCAACTAGCTTCGAGGCTTTGCTTAGGATTTGTAATGTTTGTCTTCAGATTTTCAGGATGGGAATGGCATTCTGACAGACTTGTTAGGAAGACTTTGCCTAGACTTGATTGCCATTTGTTATATGTATATATATATATGACAATGGAGTTTAACCCAGACCTCTCACGACACAAGTACAACGCATGGTCTCAAAGCAGATGTGCAAGGGTTTTGTGTTCAGTCGTACAATGCACAACTTGCAAAAAGTTCTCGTCAAAATGTTGACCAGGTACCTGTGCAGACACAGACATACCTGCGAGAACCTTGACGCATTGTAGATTGTCGATGCTTAAAACACCTACAATGGTCACGTTGGACCCTGAAAAGATCTGGCACGAAAGTGACAAAAGTTTGCTAAATCCGGTGTCCTTGCCCGGGGTCCTTTTCCCCAACCTATACTTTAAACCCTGGTAAAGCGATTCCTCCAAATCCTGCACTGCTGTTAAGGAACTTAGATTAAGTTACCATAGTCGGTATGTAGAGTAAATAATATGGTTTCCCCAATTTATATAGTAACTTAAGTTAAGTCCCTTAAGTCCCTATATTCCCCCAGTTTCTATTTCATGTTCCATTGACTCTCCATTTTAGGGGGATAATAGAGCAACCCTAAACCCTACACCCTGGCACACTAAACCCTTCATTATTGGGGTTCATATAGCTTAAATTAAGTTTTTTACAGCAGCCCAGAATTGCAAGGCCTCACACCAACAGAGCAGGATGCGATTTTCCAGCGCTTCGACGCTGCCACAAGCTGAGCAGCGCTGGCTTGGAGGTTGGAAGTAGATCATAGTATCTTATTGTATTTTGTTGTAGCAAATTATAGTAGATTATCGTATATTATAGTCTATCAACAAGAGATATCTAGCCCTACTAGTGCCGGATGGGTGTAGGCCGTTTAGGCAGCTGTCCTGCCCAAAGCAGTTTCTGGTTTGCATGGTGGTCCGATACCAAAAAGAAGGATCAGCTTCCAACCGTTCAAGTTTTTCTGAATGTAGCACTGGCAACCTTCTCTTCTGAGGATAACAGCGGCAGCGTCTCCTGGGCAGAGTTCTGGAACACCATACAAGGACTCGAGCGCGAAACATTGGTAGCTTCAGCATCAGGTGGTGAGGTTCTTCTCATGGATTGCGCTCATTTTGGCAGGTTTTAAAGTTAAAAGACTTAGAAAGGAGTTTCGGGAACTAGGATGTAAGCTCACAAACTTGACTCTGCTGATGATGGCAGCTGCAGCCATAACAGAACTTAAAACCATGAAAGAGACGAACATGAACAACCAGGATAGCGGGAAAAGGATTAGAACCGCATGCAAGCAAACACGGCTTTCATCCAGGACCTGCTCAGCCCGCGCTGAACCAGACACTACCTCCGACAACTCCGGGGGCACTTTTGGCGCCGCTGCAACCAGGTGAGCCAATCATGCCACTGGCATTGGTTACAACAGGGCTTCGCGGTTGTTAGTTTTTGTAGCCCTGTTGCTTGCACACGGGATGCTGAGCGGAACTTATCAGCTTGTCGGCATGCAGCGCAGGAAGCCGTAGGAACCGGTGGTTAGTAGGGAACGCAGGAATGGGTTACAGGAACTAGTAGGAGGGACTTTCCTAGGGGTGCACTCCTCCATCCCGACTAGCCACTATTAAGCCTTTCTGATGTTTTTTGCTTCTTGGACCAGGTCTCTCCACTTCTGCGCCAGCCGTGGACCTGGCAGTTTTGAGAGACGTAGGGCAGGGCTCATAGGCGCACGAGGGATATATGCAGAAGTACAGAAGGGTCCTTTCTGGCAATGTTTATAGAAGCAAGTTTGACCAATTCCCAAACGGAGACTGCTACATAACCCCCCTTTAATGAGTTTATAGACTACAGCTCATTTTGAGCACTAACAGTTGTCAGCGCAGATTCTGGCCCTGCTAATCCGCGATCCTACGTTGGACAGATGCGCAGGAAATATCTCAATATAAGCTATAGTTTAGGTGGACCCCCCACCCAGTAATAGTGACTATGAGGGAAAATCAGGAATATATCAGGGTCTTCTTATATTCCTGCTATATCACTATTACAGAGTAGGGGGTCCCCCTAAGCTATAGTCTAGACTCCTGCGGGGATGGTCATACCGGCGGTTCTATAGGGGATCATTCAGGGCAGTCCGCTGCCTCAAAAAATGCTATAGCCCTTCATAGTCCCTCTATGATTCCCATTTAGGCTTCCTGCGTCTTTTCCGTGATATTCCCCAAAATCCTATATACAGAACCCTAGGTACCCTATATACCCCTAGAGTTGAAACCGAGGCACAGGCAGTGGGAGTCCAAGCTGGTGGCTTGGAGAGGACGTTGCACCCACAGGCCCTTGCAGCTGTGGGATGCACCTGAAAAGTTACCACCCAGATTTTTAGGGGACAACGTCGATTGAAGTCGAAGGCTAAACCAGGGTTCCCGTGCTGTTCAGAGAGGCTATTGACTGCAGCCTTGGAAAGCTTCAGTCAGGAACTGCAGCGCCAGCGGGCAGTTGCGGAGGCAGGGACATGAATAGTGAGGTTTACCGCATGGCATCCTGTCTGCCCTGCAAGGATGTACTCGGCCGCATGGCTGCGACAATTGCACGAAGTGGGCGCAGGCACGACAATCATGTGCTAGCCGCATGGGATGGCTGTCTTGAACGGTGTGTTGTGTGCACGGGCATTTCATTGTGCCAGAAGTTTTCGTCATTGGGGCACCCTGGTGGTGTCGCAAGTACCCAGACCTCAGGCTAAGTGTGGATGTGGGCGATATCACCCCGTAACACAATCACGTATTCTACTACTAGAGACATTCACGAGCTTTGTGTTCTATTTGCTTGGCTCAGGCCCCTTGACTTCATCACCAGGCTTGATGCGCGTGCCGCAACGGTCTCCCGTTCAGAGTGCCGCCCTTGGAAAGAGATTCTGCCATTTGCCGCACCAGAAGACCGCTCTGCGTCCCCTGCAGCCTCGCAAGCACTAAGCCAGCATGAATCACCATGAAATTGCCTGCATTTGGGCCTGAGGGTGGAGCAAACATTGTTTCGCCTCGAGCCAAGCACTCAGCAAAAAAAGCATGGTCCTGCTCAAGGCGTGCCAAACTCGGCAGAAGTTTGATGTGACTGGCAACGGCGGTTTCCTTGATGCTTCATGCCTTGTGAGCCAAAGGCATTCAGGTTCAGTCTAGAGTAGTCCCCAATCAAAAAAAACACAAGCCCATCTTTTGCGGTCGAACCGCAGAAGGAGTTTTTGTTTAGGCCGCCTTCTGCGGAAGGTGTATGGCTGTTCTTGTACCTTTTGCTAGCTGCTAGCTCATGCCCAGGCCAAATCTGTCCGCGTACGAGCGCGAAGCTGTGCTGGTGCGGCTGGGTGTGGACCGACCCTTGTCCTGAAGCAAAACTCTTCGCTTGCCGAAATTCCTCAACAGAAGTATCTAGAGCTAGGGCCAAGTCTTGCAGATTGTATGTAAATATGTGAGTTGAATGACAAATTAAATTCAAACCCGCGGAGTGCCACAAATGAATTGCGTGCAGACCATGCAGGCTTCTGAGCTTCTGACCATAGGAGATACAGGCTCCAGCAGCAGGGTAACGTAGCATCAGCCGGGTCCTGTCAGTCGCACGCATAGCCAAGCTAGACGCGATGTTAACGGGAATTATCGACCTAGCATCTGTCCGTCATGCCTGGCCATCACGAAGGCTTGCAACAAAGAGGCCCAGACATCAAGCTTAAGCTGTCTGGGCCAAAGAGCTTCAAAAAGCGCCTGCCAAGAAAGGAAATGCTGGGGTGGATGTCCTGGATTTTTGTCGGATTCTTGGAGGCCAAGGGGGGCAGTCAGCATTTGGCGCAACTGTACTTCAGCAGGGTCGAGATACAGATCAGGAGTTGCTACCTCTTGGGATCCCAACTGTGCCAACTTGAGCGACATCTGAGAAACTCTAGTAACTTATTGATATGGGAAATGCTCTGCTCAGACAGCCTCACACTGTGCTTGCTGAGCCCGTTCGTGTAGCCCAAAGCCAGATCCTAGCGTGGATCCGCGCTGCCCAAGGCAGTTTGGTGTCGAGATTAGGTGTTTTTATCCCCACAAGTGTTGATGGCTTACTTGAAGCTATCAAGGCCTTCAAACTAAGCATTCGTCCCTCAATGAGAGGTGATTTGTCGCTGACTATCAATCCCAATGCTTCCTGGCAGCAGATGCTACTGTGGCAAGCTTCCGCGGTCAAGCAACAGCACCTTTCTGCCTGAGGCATCCTCTATGCCACAAGTGCCAGTGGGGCTGGCTACACAGGCCCTGAATGGGAAGATTAGAGGATCTGCAACTTATGCGAATTTCGCACAGAGCACAGGAAGGTAGGGAAGGACCCTGCATTCAGAAATCGGCATTGGACTCGGCATCTTCAATGTAGATCGAAGTCTGATTATTGGGGTAATATTGGGAACCCTAGTAGGTTCCATTTTATTTTCCATTATCCCTATATTACCCCTATAAAAACCCTATTAATTGGGGCACCCTGCTTTGCGGCCCCTGTTCTGTCAGGAGCTGCTGCGGCAGGTTTCCACAGAGCTGCGTCGGAATGGAGCTCCGGCCTGAGACCGTCCTTGCGCAGTGCTAGCAAGAGTGTGAGAGGGGAGAAGAAGATTGGAAGGAAATAGAGAACAATTCTAATTGCAAGGGATATAGACAATACAGTCAGAGGGGGTTAGAGAATAACCGTTCAAAAGACTCCAGCATGCTCTTGGTCCTGCGGCCACATGGCTCACAAGTCGAAGCTCAGCGCTTTTTGCCCCTCGCGGGCCGCCATACCCCCCAAGGCGCCAGGAGAAGAACTTCAGTGGGGTTTCAGGGAAGCAAAGTGGGTTGAGGATCCTAGCTTAAAAACGGCAAGTACTCGTATCACGTGTTGCTCTGAAGTTGTAAACAACACGAGATAGTGCAGGGGTCGATTTGCGTGCAATAGGCATAGGGGTGGAGGAAGGTCGCATGCGGTCAGCATGTGATGGGAAGAGCTTGAGGGGTTGACCTGACATGTGTAGCCGTTTTGGTCCTGTCAGTATGTGGATTCAACCAGTATTCAACCCTTGCAGACTTCTCAGAGGCCACCTGGTGCAGGACAGAACCACATCAGCATCTCTTCCTGAAAGTCGACTCCGCTGTTGGTCGTAAATCCATTGTCGGCAAAGACTCATTGTTGCTCAAGAGTTCCGATCTTGCGTAACAGGCAATAAGGGATTCTGCGACTGCAAAGATGGGCCTAAATACCGGGCTGCTATGATCTGAAGATGCCCCCACCATGTTTATGTTGTCCAATGCTGGTGCCGTAAAATCTCTTCCATGGAATCCAAGGGTTCCAGACAATGACAAGAGCAGCTAGCAATTTGCATATCTCCACTGATCCGCATCCTCCTACCATCTCCAACCTAAGACAAAATCACACAATCGAGTCAAAGCTCCCACTCTCAACCTGCTGCGCATACGATGGGTAGCTGCTGTGCTTCAGCACCCATGGGCGGCGACTCTCACGCTGCTTTTTCAGCTGCATCTGGCGGCATTGAAGAAGCCGACCCACTTCTGGCACCAAGCGTGCACTACCTGGAGACCCTTGGTTGAACAGCTACCCTTGCACAAGACAAGCCACCGCCACTTAGACTTGTTGCTACTTCTGGAGCCTGAGCAGGGGTTCATCCCCTGGTTTCTCGCATGATTCTGCTATTAGATGAATTTTGGGGGAATCATGACTGAGCTTGCTTTGCCCGTACGCAGCCTGTACGGAATGAGACCAGGTAACAACTAAATCCTTAAGCCTTAATCCTTAAAACTTGAACATGAATCCTCAAGTGCCGGAGGAGGTCCTACCCGATACTCGAGACTTGTCTGGCCTGAATGCGGCAGGGTCGGGCGAGCCTCAGGGCCCTAGTACAGCTGAAGGGTTCCAACGCCAGAGTCGACAGCTTGATCTTATTGTCCCCCTTAAGTCGATAGAATATGGGGCATATGGGGATCTCATTATAATATACCCAAAGCCATGTTCTATCTACTTAAGGGGGACTCTAAGGGTTGGCTGTTGGACCATGCTTTCAAGCATCTGCAGCACCGACTTTCTGGACACAGGAGAAAGGGGTCCCAAGAACTAAAGGGTTGCAACCCTGATCCCGAATCCTAGCCAGTGACAAGGACAGGCTTCAGAGAGGAACTGCAAACTGCGGGCTTCAGCGGCGCCTCTCGCATCCATGACCTCGAGCAGACGCTGCTCCCTGGGTAGATTTCACTGGGGTTTAGGGTAAACGGTTCAGGGTTTAGGATCTGGGCTTAGGGTGTAATTATATAGGCGTCGTATGGGGTCATATAGGGGCTATGTATAGGCTACCTTGCCTGTCCAGAGGGTAACCTTTAACTGTAACTTTAGCCCAAATAGATTTAACTGCTTGTACAGTGGCTACCTGACGCAAAACGCGCGGGGGGGGACACCGAATGGGCAAGGGCGCCTTACAACCTTTTTGGGGTAGCAGAAAACCCAACATCAACAAAAAGGTTACCCTTGGGAAAGCCCTAGATGCTGGACAATTAAATTATACAGGTGGATTTTCCTAGGAGATACACACATGGGCGTTAATCTTCTCCCAACCCCCATCTAGTTGCATTTAAGTTAAGTACAACAGAACCCTGAACCCTAAACCCTATGATCATCCCAACTGGAATTTTAATCTCCAGATGTGGTCAGGATCCGCGCCAAGGGAGCGCAGGTCATATGCCCCAGGCCGGGCTATTCCCTGGATGATGTACCCATTGGGGATCATGGAAAAGACAATGGCAACTACTATATACTTGGAGTAGGATTCGATTGTGGTTTTCTTTTTGAGCGTAAATAGGGTTTTTTCAGGAAGATCTGTGAGTGTACATATTTGTTGGTCAATTTTGGGTAGCACATTTGAGATCGTTTAAGCAGTTTCAGATCCCCTTTGTATCTTTATACATTATACATTCTTGTAATCCTCACTTGAGGGACTCCCATGCTTTTTATGGAAACCCCATGGAGGAGGATATAAAGGGAGGAAAGAAACACAGAAGAAGAGTTCAGCCTTGGGGCTTACAGGAAAAATGGGGCGTTTCGGGTTACATGAGGGCGGTCAGTGCAAAATGGGAGGATTCGGAAGACATTCGGAATCTTCAACCGCGAGTTCTGGGATTAGAATGGCAACAGGAGATTTGTCAAAGATCCGCATGCAGATACAATTAGGAAATTCAATCCTACGGACCCCCATGGATAAATTGCAGCAGTATTGTAACAACATGTTAGCAACAAGAAACAAACAAACAAGAATCTCATCAAGCCTCTGAACCCTCTAAACCTTAAATCATAAAGTCGGCCGGGGCTTGCAGCCGCAGGGATGGGCGGCTTGGTACATCCTTTGTCGACACCTTGGCGGGTATTGAACCTCAGCATAGATTTCGACAGGCCGCAGGCCTCTAGCATCCTGTAGTTTTGAGTAGCTACCATAACTAACTAGCGGTAAGTTGAGAATAAGGGAACGTAAGCCCTATATAATCCCTGTATAATGTATTCCCTTTCCCTACTAACCCCCAATAAGATAGTGGGAAGTACTGAATACCAATTAGGGGCTGGGGATGCCAGGGCGTGATTCATAATGGGGGAGGGGATTGCTTCAGATTGCTGCCGCTTGTGGAAGGCTTAAGGACCTACACACAAACTTCTCCAGTGGGTGGAATAATTCAGGGAATGTATTCTATAGTGAGTATAAGGCGATTCGTTTTTCCTTATTCCCTACCAACCCACCAGTAAGCCGGTTTGAATGTTTGAGGACAACGTGGGGCATGCCACTCACATGCTCTCCTACACGTGGCAGTACACCGTCGACTGCGTCGTAGGCTCTTTGGCCTCCTGGTGCAGCCAGAAACGCTTCCCACCGGAGCGCACATATGCTACTCTAGCGCAAGGAGAGGTGAGACTGCTGCCTTTGCTGAAGTAGGTTGGCAAGTCCGTGCAGTGCACATGTTTTGATAAGTTGATTTGAGTGATGACGCAGTGCTCAAAGCAGGTCTGCTTTCCAAGGTGTGGATGTGCTTCATGGGAGTGAATCAGCACAGGATCCAGGACTTCCGGGTCTAGCTAATTGTAGCTGCAGGGCTGTTCTACCATCTGCGATTCAAGCCTGTCTGGTGATGATGACTTTGTTGGCACAAAGGGGCTGGTGCCAGGAGTCGCGGCTTGCTGGCTCCGATGTACCTTTCGAGGAGCTTGCGGCGACATTTGGCGGTCGCGTGAAGAGCATCGGCAGCACGCCCGCAGCGCCCGCAGCTTCAATTGCCTCTATCGACGCACAGCACCTAGGACCCAGCATTCTCTGTATCTAAGGCAAGGTGATTGCTCTGATGGAACCATGGAGGGCACCAAAGTACTGTCAGCGGGCTTGGTGCGTCTTCGAGCTGCACACAGCTTCAGCGCAGCCCGCATCTTGGACGTCCCCAGGGTTAGATTTTATACTACGGTCTTTACTTCACCTTGGTGTTACACAACATCCTCAAGTCCCAACAGCAATGTGAGTGTTGGTAGCAGCTCATCTCATCTGAGGAGTGCTGTCTTGAAATCATAATGCCCCCGGCAGAGGCGCGCCTGCCCTGACTGAGCTGGCAACTACCTGGGTTATAAAGGGATAATGGAAAGAAAATTGAAAATACTACAGTATACTGGGGTTATATAGGGACCTATACATTCCCTAAACCCTATAGAACCCCTTAATAACCCTGTACACACCCTAAATCCTATAAAATCCCCCAAGATAGAATCCCTAGATGAGTCTCCATCTCACCATCCGACCAACTTGCCTCGGCGAGGCGGAGAGCTATGCCCAGGCAGTGTTTGATGGCTCCGGTCTGCAGGATTTCCACTATAATGGGATTAGGGTTATATAGGGATTATATGGGACTTAGGGTTATCACCCCAATGATGGAGAGTCGAATGGAAAAGAAAGTGGAAAATGAAAGCAGGATGTCCACACATTTCCCAGAATAGGGTCGTTACCTGAGGGATAATGGAAAAGAAAATGGAAGCTACTACATTATGAATTATAATTTGGGCGTTTCCCAAAATTCGGAGGACCGTATTCTAGGGCTCCCAAAAAAGGTATCTCTAATTTTGGGAAACTCCCATGTCTCTTGGCAACCACTGGACATGTGCAAAGTTGAGTCTCCTATTTCTTTGCATTATTCGAGGAGCAGTGGCGGACGCTTGCCCAGACCCAGTTGCAGAAGGCACATCGTTGTGCAGACGCAATGGTGTTGTGCAGTTCAGTATGCTGGTTGTGCCACACACCAGCGCCACCAGAACTCACGATGTTCTTGTGGTTTTCCTTATTGTTCCTGTTAGAGTTGTGACATGTGGCAGGTAAGGCCTCACCCCTAGGTCGCGATGCCCAAGCCATCCTAAACCTTAACTTACTGGTTCTTAGTCGGCAACAATGGACAAATATAGTCCCTATATAAACCCTATGAAATGTATTCCTTGATTCCCCACTGAGAACCAGTAATTTGACTACATCCAGGCTCAAGCATCTGTGCCTGCGGATCGGGAGCAGATCTTCCATCTTGTGGAGCACAGCCCGGGCTTTGCAGAGCTCAACCGCAGCCTGGCAAGATTCTAATTGGTTCTTAGTAGAGGATAAGGGAATACAGCCCCCTGTAATATCCGTATAAGACATATGATATTCCCTTATTCCCTACTAAGAAACGGTAAGGAGTAGGAGGAATGGGGTTCCCAATACACATGGGCGGCTATGAGGAATATTCAGGGGGTCTGCTGCTGCTGCTACTGCTGGTGGTTCAAGTTAGTGGAAATGAATGTATCACGACCGCATGGACTTACTCATCATGACTCTCTGGTGCTCGGTAGGAGACGGGCGAATAGGGTAAAGCGACTTTAGTATCACAAGGAATTATGAGGGACTACTGTCAGACTTCTAGATGAGTAACCCCTACTCCTCTGCCATAGGCCATAGTTACGAAAAGATATGAATTGCTACACTTCTAGATCAGGGGCTTGTTGCAAGCACCGCAGTCTCTTCAGCAGTGCCTACTGCCTGGCGTCTCAAGCTCAGTCAGTTGTTGCTAAAACTTCTGATCTGCCATACCCTTGCAAGGTCTGGAAAGTAGTCTGACCAGTAACAGTCAGCACGTGAGGCTTGTCTCGAAATTTGGATGTTGCCCTGAACGGTTTCATCCAAGATCCAACCAACAGCCCAGTCCAACGAAAAACTCAACCTGTAGCACGTCACAACATTGAGATCTTGTTCGAGCGGTGCCCTCAAAAGGTGAGAAACCAAAACACACCATCTTCCCCATGAAGTCGGGACAGAACCCCATGTATGCCCCTAGATTGCCCCACATGACAGCGACTACGGTGACTTAACGTCTCCGAGCAAAACGAATTTGATGCACTTGATTGCAGGGACACCTTTTAGGGTTCGGGACAGAGAGATAGGGACAAACAGAAACCTCAAATACCCTCAAAAACCAATAAGCATCTACCCATTGTCTTGGGGTTCGAAGCTGCTGTGTGCATTTGGGAAGTCGGTCTTAATTGTGCTTAAGCTGTTTTGCAACTCCTGGACGTCCCATGGATCCTATGTGAGAGTTTCACAAGGTAGAATCCCTTGTATAGCGTTTGGATGCTGGGATTGCCATAGGAAAACCAGAAGAGGATAAAAAATATTGTATCATTTGTATCATTCCAGAGGCAGCGTTTAAGGTTGGGACGAAGCCTTTAGCCTCAATTCAAGGTTAAAAGGCCCTAAAACCAACCCAATGTGAGCAATAGTCTAAACTCCTAGTATCCCCCTTATAACCCCTATAGTTGTCCCCTATACAATCCCCTATATAACCCCCCATTTAAGGAGTTAGATTATGGCTCATGTGTATCCAAACCTCTCAGGTAGTGTGGTGCACAAGCTTCAGAGTTGGTTTGCAGAGGCCGCCCATGTGGCCCGGCATCTATTGAGGTTATATAGGGATAATGGAAAAGAATATGGAAACCCTGGGTCCCTGTAAAGGGATATCTAGGGTTATAAAGGGGTGTATATAGGGATAATGGAAAAGAAAATGGAAGCTACTTTAGTATGATAGGGTTTATATTGGGGTAATATTGGGATAATGAAAAACAAAATGGAAACTACTATATTATGATCTCTTCCGCAAGAAGTGGGTTAGGACCAGATCAAGAACCCAGCAGACAAGCAGAAGAATGACAGCAAAGACGGAAATTCTGATGACCTTCCCAGTGCATCAATAACAGGCATCCCACACCGGAAGCCCCCTCAACTCTAAACCCTAAACCCCTAAACCCTAAGAGTTCGGATTCTAGCAGCTTCAAAGGTTTGTTGCGCTAACACAAGGCGGCTGTTGTTCATGGGCTTTGGTAACATGAGAGGCCTGACCCTGCTTACATACAATGTTAGACGAGCTATATATAGTCTAAACTCCTTAAAGGACTATATAGGGGATGTTCTAGGGGACTACTATAGGGGACTATCTTAGACGCTAGCTCATATACCCACTTGCCACAGTCCAGCCCTCGCCTGAATGATTTACCGGTTAAGGAGCAGGTCAAGCGGAGAATCGCAGCAGCGAAGTCAACTGAGCTTGCCAAAGGCTGTCTTCAGGCGCATGGGCAAACCTGAACAGCACTGCAGGTGTATAGTAACATTGGCGTAGCGCAGGCTCAAGAAGGGTAACATAGGTTGAGAAGAGCTTTCAGAGTGTCGCAACCTAAGTAACCTAAGTCACTACCATCGTGCTGGTGTGTGCTTAGACGCTCTTCAGAGCACAAGTTCACACTGGACTTTTGCAGGGCTTTGCTTTCGGGATTTGGGGTAGTCTTCGGCTGTGCGATCATGGACTTGCAGCGGACAAAGGAAGTACGTAAGCTTAGGTAGCAGGGTACTTGTTTTTGAGGCTTCAATTGTTCAAGGACTTGTGGCAAAGCCTGCTTCTTTTTCATTGCTCACGCAAGGGACCCGTTGACTTGCCTGGGTCCGTACTTACTTACAGTGCCATGTTTCCTTAACCACTGCCCCGGATGGATCCTGACGAAGGTGGCTGAGCTTTTCCGCTCCCTGGGCCGGCTGGATGCAGCTGACGAGTTGCTGCTGCCTCTGGGACTGCTTTGGCATGCATTTCCCGCACAGGAGCAGCATGAGACTTGAAATAGGCATATCTACCACAACAGATATTAAGCACTGCAATATTAAAGGAGGCCAACCCAGGAGGCTTTCTGTTACTGCAAGGCCCGGACTAGTTGTGCTCGTTGCGCTTGTCTAGGTCTAGGACTTGCAGATTAATTCCCCAAGAGAAAGGAGATTACAAACCCAGCGCACTGGCATTGGCAATTTGGATTTGGATAGCTCTGGCTGGCATGACCTGCAGCTTGGACACATCTTGCTATGCAACTGCCAATGGCTGTCCCAACGGACTGCCAGACTGATGGGAAGCTCTAAAGCGTATTGCATGAAGTCGGGCCTAGTGGAGCCGCTTTGCACTGCAAGGTGGGCCATCCATACTCTGGAAGCAATGGGCGAGCTGGATTCGCCATTGTATGCCGCTGTACTGGGTTCGAGGGGCCACGTTGCCCGCGCGACTTGATTTCAATCATGTGTGCACGGTGAACGCCAAAGTTCTTGCAAGAGCTCCTGAAGCCTCCTGACGCTAGAATAGGAACCCACGTCCATAAATTACGTGGGAAATATGAATGCAAGCTCACATGATTAGCACTACTCATGCGGCTAGGAACGAGGAGATATGGATGGGGCCACGCAGTTGCTCCTCGAAGGCTATGGGATACTGCAGCGCTCTGACAACTTGGCATCTCCAGAGGCTGCGCAGGTTTGCACACGTCTCGGACCCATGGCTGCAATGTTGGGGCAAGGAGATGACATATATGACATCACGCGCGTGCTGGCAGAATGAACGCGCAAGGTCATGTGAAGCTGCAAGGCAAGGACTTGGAGGCCGCTGAGTCATTCTTCAAGCAGGCAGGGCTGTGTACAGCAGCATGAGGAGCCAGGAGCGAGTTCAAGCCCAAATCTGCCCAGGCTTTGCGAGCTCACCAAGACTGCCAGACTCTGACCAGCTATGATGGCGGTCTGCTGCTCCAGCTTCCTCCCCCGCAGAGAGTAACAAGGGCCCGTTTCCAAAATTGCCTCGCCAGGGAAGGTTCCATAGCAACACAGCATCTCAAAGTCATCAGAGCAGATTCCACACCGCAGGCGTCATTGGGTGAAAGCCACTCGGCACCTGCTGTCTCAGGTCAATGGGGCATATCCAGCGCGAACGGCAAGATCTACCTGGAGCGCTATCAAGCTATCAGCAGGCCAGGTTAGGGTTGAATGCATCGCCTGCCGTGATGTGTCATACTTCTTGTCTTTCTAGGAATAATTATGCAAGCTTGTCCTGCCCGTTGGCCCCCGAGGCTCAACAGACACTGTGCACAATCGAGCATCTCGATTCGCCACAGGGCGCGGCATTGCTTGCCAGTATGGGTCACATCAGGCGTTTGCAGAACGATTTGGAAGGAGATGGGGTTTCTTGAAAAGCTGATAGTGGAGCCACCCCGGTACCCATACGTACTTTCGGTGTACAGGTGTCTGCCCACATCCCAACACTTGTAGAGGTGGTTTCAATCTCCAACATTCTATTCCTTCATTCCCTGCCTAATCTCAGAGGGTTCAAAAGGTCGAGTAAAGCAAGGTGGGGTATAGGAAACAAGCCTCCAGATAGCAGAGTACCTACCTTAGACCTTCATCCCACCTTTTGAGCCCCCTTGATAATCCCTGCAGTCGTTCCCTTTTCCCTATGTAACCAGCAGAAAGCCGAGTGTGATGGGAGCTTCCAGGAGCGTTGCAGTCCTACACGGAAGCACGGCAGCTCATGGTCTCCGGGCTCCAAGTATGAAGTCAAAGAAGTGATGAAGGGTTGAGATGTTGGGGTTTCAGAGAAGGATCCCATCATGAAGGTTGCATTATTTGTGAGCATATATGGGAGGGGGGGTTGAGATATTGGGGTTTCAGAGAAGGATCCCATCATGAAGGTTGCATCATTTGTGGGCATATGTAGGGGGCGCGGGGTGCAACTTTGTCAATCGTGTGGTTCCTGGATAAAGAAGGGCCTCTATATTGTATTGAGTGTACAATGCATGTACCGCAGATATACATATATTTGTATGTGCATATATTTGTGTATTGAGTTACATGTATCGGGCACGAAGTAGACGGGGCTTGCAGGCTTCCTTCAAATCCATTACGCAAGTTGCAGCTGGTGCCCATGCAAGGAATCCATTGGAACTTTTCAGACTGTAAACGGTGCTGCCCTCCTGGTCAACGTCGGTCATGTTCAGCGTTCTCAGGGTGAGCTGGATGCGGCCCTTGCCACCTACAAGGAAGCGCGAGACGTGTTTAAGGCTTCTGGGTCCTGGAACACACCGGCCGCGCAGGAATGTAAACGCTTGATTGGCATGCTGACAGCATGAAGAAAAGCTGCTTCTTGCATTGTTTGTGTAGGACTTGATGGCAACTGTGTATCTGTGGGGAGCCCTGCAAACTGGGACTCGAAAATGAGTCCAGCTGATGCAAGCAAAGCTGGAAGAGGATCCGTAAAACAAGGACCTGCGACAACGATTGTTTATAATGCGGCTCACATATTTGCGCAAGAAGTGCAACCTAGAAAGTGTAAAGCTTTGTCCGTCAAACGGCTGGTTTTCCATTCGATCTGCCTGGGAGATCCTCAGGGTAAAGCCATATGGTAGCAAGCTCCATGGTGCCTTGGAGGTTACCCGCTGCACATGACCCAACATGAAGGGTCGAGTCCACGCCACACGTGCCAGCTGCATGATTGCTGTACCTTTGGACGCTTGTTCCTGGTTTGTTGCAGGGGTGTCCCCAGGTGCACCTTTATTAGTTAACGCTTTGACTCTCCAAATGTCTGTGACAAGTACGCGCATTTGGGAGGCAAGTAGCCTTTTGCCAGCATCGCCTCCTGTAGATGGCCTCCCAGAGTTGGTGTGTTTAAACATGGGTCCCTGGTTTTGCAGGTTCCCGCATGAAGGATGAGGTGGTCAGATAATAGTTATTTATGGATTTAAATTTTGGAACATGTCGACATGGCGACAACATGGGCAGAAGCAGACGAAGCGACGCTGGCAACACGTTGACCCAGCTGTTGGATGTTAGGGCAAAGCCCTTGCAACATTCAGCCTGAAAGCCTCGCCGACCAAATGTATGTGAGGGATGGAGTAGAACTTGAGCTGTACCAGGGGACTATGTTGGGCCATTGCAGAATCCAGAAAACACGACAGTGCTGAACAAGCTGGCAGATCAGACTTCTATCGTGACTTAAAGCATGTGACAAGCTGGGCTCGCCGGATTTCATACTTACCAGTTAGGGTTGCGGGTGTCTTACATGAACCGTATGGCATACCGGCAATAAGATTTACACCGGTGCCAACCAGAAAGGGAAGCTTGCAAGTCACCGACATGAAGATCCCAGCAGCTTGGGTACTGCCCCCGCTCTGTAACAGTTGGAGAATACTCATGATATGATTATATATAGTCCTTAAGGAGACCCCTAACATAAACTGACCCTTATAGTCCTCCTAAAGTAGATAGAAATGGGGCATATGGGGATCTGATTCTAATATACCCAAAGCCATATTCTATCTACTTTAGGGGGGCTATAACCCCAAAGATCACAAAGTAGCTTTGAACTACTCGCAGCCTACCTTCCCAGAGCTCAGTGCAAACAGGCCTTGGGGAAGGGTCACAGATGGGGGTTTCCCAAGATTAGGGGCACCTTTTTGTCCCATAATAAGGACTATAGCATTTTAGGGTCTATATTGGGGTCTCTTAATTTTGGGAAACTACCAGACAGGCCTTGGGGAATGGTCAACACAGATGCAGTGTTTGTACCGGTGGCGGTCGGGACCTCAGCCAGTCAGCAGAGAAGACATTAATTATTCAAAATCCTCAAAAAAAGTATGTGCAATCACTGGAGTACTCTACGTTAGAATGACCAGATCTCTGATCTCGTTTTATCCCACGTATCCCCTATATAATCCCTATCATAATATAGTTGTTTCCATATTCTTTTCCATGATTCCTATATTACCTTCCTTAATCCGGGAGCTTAGGCTTTTGGGGAGCTTTGCGCCTAGAACTTCGCGAGCTGTACAGCTGCGGTTCTTGCGCAGCCAGGCGCTGCACCGGCAATCCATTTTAGGATTTAGGGTTAATCAATGGATTCATGGGTTACCATCTATATAACGCAACACCCTCACCCCGCGATTGTGAAATACTCCCCCACTATAGTTTTGTCATTTCTGAACCGGTACACGGGGAGCGTTTCGTATACGGCGGGAGGGTGGGGGGGGGACGTGATCACTTGGCTTTCGTCTTTTATTATTAGAAAGCCACCCACAGGCTTTATTTCAATCAGAAGACTGTTTTATGGTCTCTGTTTGGGTTGGGGCAGAACAGGTGCATCTACTACTACAGTGAGCGGCACCGGTACTTTCAGTTTGCCAGTAGTCAAAACTAAGGTCATAAGCACCGCATTTTGACTGCTATTTTTTTGCAACCGAGTATGAAGTATGAAGAATGGAAGCTTGGACCGCGCAGCTTTTGGCAGGAACCCCTTGTCGTGTCGCACGGTGTTATTTCAAATGGCGACTGGCTAACTTGATGTGCTGAAAATTAGCAAACCCTAAACCCTAAGGACCTATTCCTAAGGGCACCTCCCAGTTGGCGCTCGAAGCACTGCTTCCTATTTGATTTCCTGGTTCGCGAGGGCGCGGTGTCCAGGATGTGTAAATTCGCAAAACGAATGAACCACCGAGCAGGTCCGTGAGCCCACAGGAACCAATGAATCGGCAAATGCATCGTTAATGAACTTGAATTAAGTAAGCTATGAATTAAGCAAGGCCCATTTGTTAGTATATGTCCAAATTCTGGTTACTTAATTTCCGTAACAGCAACCCTGAAGCTCTGGAGGCCCTTGCACCACGGCCGCGGCGCCCCACACGGCCCGCCGGATTCCCGTGGAGGCTGCGCGAGGCCCACTGCTGGGAGGGGAAGGTCATGGACCTGTAGTCCCCATATACTCCATACTCTATTTACTTCAGAGGGACTATAAGCAGGCTTGTAGGTCTGCAGTAGCGCTACTCCTGGGACTGGAGTGTCCTGACTTCATGTGGCATGATAGCGTTTGCTTACATGTCCAACATGGCCCAGACTACCGGTTTGCTTGGCAGGAAGCTGCTCCAGCTGAAACACTGCTGCAGCGGCTTCGAAACTGGGGTCATCGGCACTCCAAGGCTATTGGCTTTGGTGGTTATGCCGCATTCTCAGCCGTTGAGATGCGCGGCAGGTGGCCTAGACATGACTGTGGCGAGTGAGAGAACTTGTTGATTTGCCGGCTTAGCTATAAGATCAGACTGCCGAGGTCCTTCTGACCGTCCAGTGGTGCATGGATGACGCAGCCTGCTCGCAATTTGCAAAGGCATTCACGAGTCCAGATTCTGTCAGAAGTCATACGCAATAACATAATCAAGAGGGTGCCGGCGTGCACATGGAAACTAAAATGTTTCTTGAATGGCTTGCACGGGTGATGTGATTGATGTGCAGCTTCTGCAAGTGCATCGACACATCAAAAATGCTGCTGAGGTGCTGCTGCTACGTTGCTTCGGGGTAGCATGCGCTTCGTCCATGGCGGTTTTCCTGCTGCTTGCCTGTGATGGCCCTTCCTTAGGATGAGAATGGCAGCACGTGTAATTGGATGGCATGAGACCCTGACCAGTGGCGCACCAGAGTTGCTTGAGGTTTTGCCAGCCAGTTCCTTTGATGGTGCCAGTTCGTCCGGGGCTTAGCTAGGCGGTGACACACCTGCAGCTGCCGCCAGCTGATTACTTTGCGAAGCTTGACACCACGCAGGTTTCAATTTGCTTTTCATTGCGATCAATGCCTACCACATTGGCAAAATCTTGATGCACCGCCTGGGCCACAGTGACTTGCAACAGAAGGCTGCAACGTAGCAGTAGGGAGCCGTGAGCAGAGTAATGGCATACGTGTGGAAAGACCTGGTGTCAGGACGCGACCTCAAGTTAGACGAGGTCGAACAGATGTTGTGGGACGCTGGCTTTAACGCCTTCCTGACCAAGGCAAGGCACCCCTGCGTGTCAGGCATCAATCAGCAACAGAAATTGCAAGAGACGGAATCTCCGGCAATTTCACTGAAGGACAAAATCAGCGCGCACACAGCAGCAATAAAAGCAAGATTTCTGTTAGGAGGCCACCGACGAGAAACGCCCATCACCTGAAAACCATCAGTGCAAAGGAGATTCAAAGGATAAGTTTTGCAGAACTCATGCAGCAGAAAGGCAACCACAAGCAAAACCTGAATCAGGGGCCCTATTCTCTTGGAGCTTCCAAAGCTAGGTGGTTCATGTTCTATGGGGTTTTGGGAACCTGTGGAGGTTGAGCTGCGCGAGCTGCTCACTGAGGGGCGTCGATATAGAGCAGAGGAGGGCATGGTGGCCCAGCACGATTGCTGCTAGAGCCTAAACAGTCGCTTCCATTTCATGTTCCAGGTTGTTTTCCATGTGGTTCTCCATTCTCCCTTTATCTGCGCCCCTAAATCCTATACATCGCTTTGTCCGCCCTCCTTGGGATAACGCACCGAACGCGAGGGGATTGTAGTAACAACGGACGGGTGGGGTCCATGCAGGTTTCCAAGATATTCTGGGTCCTTTCGTTGGTGTCCACATAATTGAGGGGGACCTCCTGTTGGTATATGACTGTACAACATTGTATAACTAAAACCCCCCCCATTCAGAAAATGGACTGTGAGCCGGCGTAAAGGGTGATGAGACAAACCTTCTTGAGATCTTACGTTGGGATGCCGATAACCTGCACAGAAGCTGAACATTCACGATCCAAGACTCTGCAGAATGAGTGCGTATAGCTCTGCAGTTTGCAACAGGACCCTGCCCTAATGACTCAGACTTGTGCCAGGTGGTGGCAAAGGCCGGGATGCCGGTCGTGCAAAAGGTGATTGCCCTCGCAAAAGGAGGACTCCCATCTAACGTTACACGGCTTGAGCGAGCGGAAGATGACTCTGCGCTAACAAAGATGCAGGCATGATCCCGCACGATTCATTTCCAGTAGTTGCTGCAAACTTCCATGTATGTCACTGGCAGGAATTGTGCAGATGCAAGCAGGGAAGGCCATTGCAACAATGGCGCCGCACCCTCAAGCACTCTGACGGTGCAGCTGCTTTGGTATGCGGCTGCAGGAAGCATGCCGGTGTTCACAGCATTAATTACGCCAGGAACAAAAAGGAGACATTGAGGCTTAGGCTTGTTTGCTTTTTGGTATCCGTTTGGCTTTTGGCAGTTTGTGGCTTGTACTTGTTTCATCTTGTTTCTATACGCCAGGAGCTACAAGGATCCCCCCAGCAAGTGCGCCAAACAGCAATACAGTAACGCAGAAACCGAATCGCAAACATGGTAGTGTCCCAAAATAAGGGGACCCCAATATAGACCCCAACATACTATGGTCCTTATTATGGGGATCCCCAAAAAGGTACCCCCAATTTAGGAAACCCCCACATCCTGTGAATCTGGCTTCATGACACTATACTTACCTTTGCAACGCGGAATCGTTCATGAGACCCGCAGGGGTTTTCGGGTAGAAACGTGTTCCCAGATGCTACACCCTAGAATCAGGTGGCTTGTTTTGTAAGATACTCAGCGGAGTTCGGGAGCCCCAACCCCAACAAATAGGGGCCTATAGCTATCGCATGTTTACCAACCGGTTATTGCGGTTGGGGTTCCCAAAGTCCTTTTACTGCCTCATTCCTTGGAGGCCCGGGGACTTCTGGGGCGAATTCCAGCTCGTGGAGCGAGCCCGCAATACGGGCGTGAAGCACAAGGCCTCAAGCGTAATCTCCTCCCAAAGGGGGTTTAGGGTTTGGGGGTGTTTGGGGTTTAGGGTCTAGGGCTTATGGAATTGGAAGAGAACATGGAAACTACAATGTTCTTTAGGGTGTGGGGCTTAAGGACGAATAAGGAAAAAAAACAATACTAAACAACCCCTCCGCCAATATAGATAGTATCATTATATTAGGTTGAATATTTGTTAGTAGGGGGAGGTTATTCTTCGAGAGAGGTGATTATAACGTACATGCTTTGTATTTTATATGAGCTACTGTCACTAGTATATTCCTTAAAAGGAACACATGTCCATGAAATTGTGTATGAAATATTGACTGTAGCTCATTTATGGAGTTTGCAAAACTGGCGCGGGCCAAATGTAGACCATTGTAAAGATAGGCTTCCGCCGGCCATGAAGGGTGGTTCTCTAATCATAAGCTCCGCGGCCTCCCAAAACAACCAGGATTTAAAAACCATAAGGGTCTACCAAGTAAATCGGGGAAATACTTTTTTTGTGGGTACTCACCCAAACTAACATGGAAGCCCATATAAACCACTTTCAAAGGGAACCGTAGTCTTTATAGGACCGGATTTAGGTTTTCATGTTAGTTTCCGGTAATGTAGGTCCTGGAATCCTGGAAGGATTGGAACCGGCTGGCCGGCCTCTATTCTTTCCTAATGTTTTTCACTTATTGTGTTTCCTGGGCAATTATTGAGAATAATCTTTATTTTTCTAGGACCAGAATCCCTATATTCCTATGAAGCTAGACACATTGAATTTCCCAGCTGGAAGCCTCTCACCATTTTGTTCTTATTCCGTTTGGGGCACAAGTTCCCTCTCTTCCGTTTCCTTTTTTTAATCAAAGCCAAACGTTATGAGCATATACATCTATATACGTACACCTCTCTGTATACATTTGGCAGAAATGCTTTTGGCGGCGGTTGTGAGGATGTTGGAATAGGTGAGACGAGAAAAGGGTCTTGAAAAGGAGCCAGAAAACAAGGACCTGCCTCACGGGTGACACATTTGTTGAAAAGACCGGTAGGAAGAAGTTTGCAACCCCATCGTGCTTGTTGGTGCTTGGTGTGTTGGGTCCTCATGAGTTACCATGGATGTAGGGGGCTTACTCCCACAGCATCCCCGGATGCTTAAAATTGATTGAGATTCATGTCATGCACGCTACTTGTGCCAATTAGTAGTTGTGCCGAATATGAGTACCCTAGTTGTACCATGAAGTGCTGGAAACAGCACCTCTAGAAAGAAGTTCTGAACATGGCAAGTGCTCGACAATGATGAGAAGAAATTCAAACATGCCGTAGCAGCCTTATGACTGTAAGCTGGGCAACGTGGGCGGCGGTTGGACGAAAGGTAATGAGCGATCATCAGATTCGCCTTGCTAATGTAGAATTTTTCAGATAGGAAAAGCTTCAATCCCTTGATGTCGGTCTGACCTTCTCAAATCCTGACCCTGCCGCCGTCATATGATGCCAAGATCTTGCCATTCTTCATATTTGAAAGCTGCTGCGAGGTCACGACCGTGTTTTCCGAAGAGCAGCTTGCCTGCATCCGCGGTTGGACGAATGATCCGGAGAGCATGTGCATCAATTGGCAAACCTGCGCTAGACATTGTTTCATCCTGCATCTCCATATTGAGACTGGCTCGCATCGCTATGAAACCGAGCCATGGGACCGCCAGACTTCGCGCAAATTCACTGTCAGATTGTCCTGGCAGAGGTTTTTCAAAGTGATGCCATTCCTTAGGTCCTATTCTGGAGTCATAATATTGAAACGTAGCCAGATCCTTCGGCTCCGCTGAGTTCCATCGCTGTTGAATGGGATGCCGCAGAGCTCAACGACTTCCTTTCCTCCAAGTCCGCTGCTTAGGGTTTAGGATTTAGGACTGAGGGTGTTGCAGTATCAAGCTTGGATGCAAACTAGGATGATTTAGCAAGACAAGGGCATGTTACACCAGACACCAATGGGGGAATCCCTCCATTCTCACCCCGTAGCGTCATACACCTTTAGCATAGGATCCCAAGGGGTGACAATCACATCAAGAGTACACTGCACCAAAAACGGGCCCATCTGGAAGATACATTCTATGCTTGAGGCCGGCTCTGAAACATAAGCTGCAGGCCTGGGCTGAGTTTGCATGCTTTCAAGTCCTTGGTTAAGCTCAAGGGAGCGCTTGCAGGAGCTCTTTGCCGAGGGGCTGAACTTGAAGCTGGATAGGCGCAGCTGTGCAGTGCCAAAAGCTTCTAGTAGAACAGCAAGGACCTTGATGTCTACAACGGCTCCTGTTCAAATGTCTGGCTAGGCTACTGTGCAGCTGCAATGCAGACGCTGCTGAGCGCGCCTACGTTGACATTCTGCGAGGTATCCTGCGGGAGCCTTGAGCAAAAGCAGACAAAGTGCAATGACAGTGGCTGGGAAAGCTTCAACCACATCGAATCCTGGCACATGTTTGGCAAAACAATACAAAGTACCTGCTATGCTGAGGTGCAGTGGGCAGGGCTCCATAGGCTGGGCTTGGTTGTGGCACTTTGTAAGTTGCTAGAGGACATTTGAACTGGTGGTCCAAGTTGTGCAGTATGCATGCAATGCCGCGCCGTGAGGGCTGTGATTCTGAAGCCAGGAGAAACCGAGTTTGCCTTCCTGAGCCACGTGCGGCAGGTGAATAACATCCAGCATGCATGCTGCTGCCTCAGATGCTACATAGGATTACAGGGCATATGACATCTGGAGTTTCTGCAGCTGTAGATAGGTAGCTTCACTACTGTAGCAAACATTCCCTATGTTTCCCAAACTTTTTGTCTCAGGTCATCTAGGCGCGCTGGAAGAATTGGGTTTCTCGGAGAAGGACCTGTCGATTGCATTTGCTGACTACTGAGTTTGGGCTGTTGGGTTTTCTTAGGGGCTTGGCAGGCCTCGGGTAATGATAGTAGTCAGCTTTGTGCATCTTGCAGGCACGGCAAGGAGGCAAAGCGAATCTGAAAGCCTAAAACGATCTTGACATCTTGACCAATGCTCCTGTTCAGGAGTTTGCCGATATGGTTCGCAAAGGGCGACGCCCCTGGTTCCTGCGATGGATCCAGTTCGGTCGCCGGGGACCTAGCAATCAGCACTCCTCCCCATGCTAGCAGCATGTGATTTGCCCACAGCTGCACTATTTTTGTGCGTACGAGTGGCGTACGCGTAGCCGTTGTTGACCATACGCTGGTTACAGCATGACAAGACTGATACAGATTCTTTCCTGAGCTCAGGAAGTCGCAGCTCCCTGATGCACTGGAAAGGCAGAGATATGACTATCATATAATAGGGTAAATATTGGGATTATATAAGGATGATGGAAAAGACAGTGCAAACTACCATATTATGATAGAGTATATATTGGTATTAAGCTTCCGCCTACTTCTACTGCATTTGCCGCTGTAACTAAATTCCTGACTTCCCCTCCCCCCTCTCTATATACCCCCAGGTTCCATTTCATTTTCCATTTTCTTTTCCATTTGATTCTCCATTCTTGGGTTATATCCCTTAACCCTTAACCCTAAACAAGGCATGTCTATAGATGACTGGTAGTATTCAGATAGTTCTAGTTGTTTCCGGACCGTCAGACTTTGCCGTGCCTGCTTGAGCGATGCGCGTGTCTAAACCCTATCAAAGGCCAGTGTTCGTGGCTTGTAGGTTTGCAGCCTGAGCCAAAGTACAAACGCTTCGAGCCAGCCGCTGCCTCAGAGGGCTTGACTCAGCAAACTTTCCCAAAGCTTCGCTGGTGTTAGATGGGTATTTTATGTTACAACATAGTAAAATATAGTGCAATATAGTAAAATATAATACAATCTAGTATATCAGAGTATAATATAGCATGTTATTACCTGGCCTTTCGACTTGGCGTTCGCTACAAACTCTTCTGCGAGTGAGGCATTTCTGCCGGTGCAGACCCCGTGGTATTGGCCAGTTCTTGACGTCCATCTCAGTGGGCGCAATGACGTCGGCTGGTCTGACTCGCCTTGCAGGCCTTCAGGAACTGGTTTGCCCATGTGCTGGCTCAAGGGTCTCATGTACGAGATTAGACTATGCCTTCAATGAGGCTGCTACGTAAGTCAAGACATATCATGGAGACACGATGCATACATAATTTCAATCTCGACCTGTGAGCTCCCCAATGATTGCTAGCATGCGCTATAGAAGCCTTGGGGGTTCGTTTTCCTGTCAGGAAACCTAGAGGTCGGTAATCCCTTCAATCTGGTATTCTGTCAGCAGGGAGTTAGGGATCATTCAGGACCTGTTTTTACGCATGGTCTATATCTCATGGCTTTAATCTTTGCACGCTTCCTATACAATGCCTTTACTCCCTTTACACTCAAGACAAAATCCATTGAAACCAAACTATGGGAACCCTACTGTACGACCTGGGGCAAGGCCTGAAGAGTTGAAGCGGCGCATCTCCAATCCGAACGTCATGAAGGCATTCGAGGTGCCTCAGTCTGAGGGGAAAGTTCGCTAAGACCTGCTCTGATGATGATGGAAAGGATGGTGTGAAAACGATGATGCTGCAGCCGTGCTTGTGGTGGTGGTGGCAGAGTTGGTGGTGGTTGCTGCAGCGGTGCTGGCGGCATTGGCGGTGGCAGTGGCGGCGGCCTCGCGGACGCTGCCACTGCCGCTGCCAGTGGTGGAGGGGGTAGTAATGACAGTCATGGTACTAGAAGCAGTAGTAGTCGCAGTGGTACTAGTAGTAGTAGTAGTAGTAGAAGAACCAGCAGTAGCAAGCGGAGGTGGTGGTGGCGGCAGTGGAAGTAGAAGCGGGAGCAGCAGCAAGGTAGAAGCAGAAGTAGAAATAGGAATGCTACAATCTCATAGTTGGGTGCGGTCGCTTGTCCTAGCGCGGTGGTCTGCGCCATGTGTGCGTCAGACTCTGTTAGATGGCGCACCGAAGAAGTGAGAGCATTTTTGGATACTGTTCTTAGGATGCTGATTCCAAAGTTGTCCAGTAGGATCGTAGGCTGTGCCGACACTTGGAATACGACACTGGGCGAGGTGTGGAGACCCAAGAAAGCTTAAACAAGCTTTAACAGCAAGCCTCCAGAAGTTCGAGCGTGTTAATCAGCATTGGCAGGAGCCGCTCAGCCCCTTGGGCTACGGGTTGGACAATCGAGTTCATGCCCCGACCCCAGCCAAGGTGTGAATTAGTCGTAAGACATGAAAGGAGAGCATGCTCAACCATGCCTGGGGCGTGATGGCTGACAAGGATCCAGAAAATGGTCTTTATCATATCATGTCTGGAGCAGGGGGAAGTTGCCGGCAATGCTGCCAGGTTTGGGCGTTTTAGGGCATCGGTGCTCGCACCATGCTGCCTGGTGCTCTCATCAGCAAGGCGCAAGCTTGCTTCTGGTGAAGTCCCGCATGGCTTCGGTCAGCTCCCTGCAAGGTGGTGTCCGCGCCGATGACGTGGAGCCTGCAATAACCAGACTCTGTACTGGAGACCTTGCCGACGGGGAACTCATGAAGGCTTACAACCCAAAAATTACAGAGTCTGGCTGAAACGCAGCCCTTCCGATTCGCCTGCGCTGCAATTTGTGAAGACACGCACTAGTTTCAGCAGAACTTGCAGAATGCTCTTTGCCGGCTAAGCCCGCAGGCAAGATGGAAATTGGGATCAGTGACTTTGGCATAAGATGGTTTTGGTGACGGCAGGTTCTGGGACTGGCGCTCCATGCCCAAAATGTGATTTCAAAAGGGCAGAGCCTCAATCCGATGCTTCAGGCTGCACGAAGACACTGTAGCCGTGATACTGCCAGTTGGATCAAGCAGTCCACTCCGTGTCCAAGGTTTGCTGTAAAAGTTGATACTGCTATGGTCCCCATCTAACATACTGAGCTACCCTTTTTGATTTCACGAATGTTTCTGAGACCCAAGAGGGAGTCTATCTCATCGCACGCAAAGACATCAAACAACACCGTCCAAGTCCCACCACGGAGTCGCCCTGCTTTCCAGCACGTTTCTTTCTTTTTTTGATGGCAACCATCGGCTGCCGGCACATGAGCCGCATGCAAAGGCCCAGCTGCGCTTACTTTCACAAGCAGCGTCCCCAATTTGAAGGTCCACATCAGGATCCCCAAGCCTTTTGGACCCCGCATTTGAGGATAGAACTACAAATGGTTTAGATCTTGCTGAAACCGAAATATGCGGCTTGTGTTAGGATGTACATGAGGAAGGCAGCCGTAGCTTTGGGCACAGGCTCGGGTGTCCAGCAACGGCTTTCACCCGCGCTGCTCAAATATATGTGTTCCTGCTAGTCACCTGCAGACGCCCCACGTCACGCATGAGCTGTGCGCGAAGGCGCCGCTAATCAGCTAATCTTAATGGGAACAAAAGTCCTTGCTCGATCTGAATCTGAAGTCAGGCATTTTGTGGTTTCGTGCTGGGTTCGTACTTGAGGCGCCTCAGGGCCAACCCTGGCCTTAGCGCAAGTTCAACGTTGGTAGATGTCGCTGTCTCCAGATATTTGGTCACGCTTGGCTTGCTGCCTCCGGGGAGCGTCTTGCGCTGTGTTTTCAAGATGGCCCCTGTGCAATCTCGCAGAACGGTGGTCTCCAGGTATCCTCAAGGCTTAAGGTCCGTAAGGTTTTGTGCTTGGAAACAACCCCCGCTGGAAGCATTGCATTCATTTGAGGTGGACGCTTCGACACTCTTCCGCAGCCTGGACATCAGTGGTGCGGCCCTTCCCCCAACTGCTGGTTTGAGTTGCCGTGGCGTTTACTGTGAGTCCCGTACAAGATAGCACCCACTGCCCGCATCAGAATTGAAAGGGGTGAAGATGCGACATCAATTGGGAGCTTCCCAAAATGAAGGGCACCTCACATGCGCCAATGGGTGCCTTGTTGCCAGGGCCTCAGATTGAAAGTCCAGTTGAGTTGGAACTGGATACCGAAGCTCGAGGCTCAAAGGTAGGCCATCGAAAGTTCTTATGATGACCGCCATGTATGAGAGATGCATGCACAAGGCCAGAGCATGCCGGAGCAGACTTCCGCAAGGAAAGCAAAAGAAGCATTGCCTGGAGGTTCACGGGTTGTTATAGGACTGTCATGTTTGATTTGTAAAGCTTGCGCTGCCCCTCCTGTCCGAGATGCGCGAGGGCCTGCCCGTAGTGTAGATGTTGAAAAAGTGCACGAGCTAGTCCAGTAATTACAAAGCAAAGCAAATCCTTGGGAGGCCTGACTGAAATGCAGAAGTAGACTGCCTTCATTTGGTAGTTTCCCAAAACAAGGGTACCCCAATATAGACCCCCAAATACTATAGTCCTTATTATGGGGACCCCCAAAAGGGTACCCCTAATTTTGGGAAACCCCTAATCCCTATAATCCCCTACATAAGCCCAGTTTCCATCTCATTTTCCATTTGCTTTTCCATTTGATTCTCCATTATTGGGGATATTTGGCTTTGAGGTACAGGCACTTTTTTGCACTAACAGCGGTCACTTTCACCTCCAAGCGCATTTTTTCAACCGTGAAGACATGTTCAAAAGGGTGTTTCCCAAAATTAGGGGTACCCTTTAAAGGGGGATACAGGGGTTATATAGGGTTTAGGGTTTAGGGATATATGGGGATTAGGGTTTAGGGTTTCCCAAAATTAGGGGTACCTTTAAAGGGGTTATAGGGATTATATACTGTAGGGGTTTTATAGGGGTAGGGATATATGGGGTTCAGGGTTTAGGGTTTCCCAAAATTAGGGGTACCTACTATAATGGAGAATCAAATGGAAAAGAAAATGGAAAATGAAATGGAAACTGGGATTATATAGGGTAGTTTATAGGGATTAGGGCATGATGCCTAGAGATGTTCCTTATGTGTGCTGATGGCACATAGCATGTGGCCATGCGCTGTTTGGCGTCAATTGCGCTGCTGGCGCTTGTCGCTTCAAGCTCAGAATTTCAGATTTCGATTCTTTCTGCGTTGAAGCCGCACAGCCACACGCAGAACTTCACCTGCGTGCACCCATGCAAGGTTTGCCTGGCAACATTGCATCTATGCTTGTTCACCGCTTGGTATTCCTTTGGCCGAAAACTCTTCACTCGAGTGGAGAACGTACACTTCAAGGAGTGGCTAAAGGAAAGCATATTCCTAAGCAATTTTAAGCCGAAACGACAACCCCATTTTCACGGTACTTGCAGCATGCAAGTGAACAGCGTGCATTCTGCAGAACAGCTGTCATGCAGGACGTTGAGTTGGCAATTCAGATTGCTGGCGCTCGGGCCACAGCGGATGGCAAAGCATTTGTTGGCCCCCGTGATCTCGCGCTTTTTTCAAGCAGGAGGTTCAATCAACACAAAACAAGTCAGGCATCTACCATCCAGGATGGGCAGCCACCATCGAAGGACTTGAGGGAAAAAACTCTCCCAGCTGCTCTTGTCATGCTACTCTGCGGATTTAGTTTACAGGTATATTACATAAGATGTGCGCACGCCTGCGTAGCAGCCCAGGCCTCCCTAAATGGGATGCACTCATTGTTATAATATAGTATAATCGACTTTGGTATTTTTTCATGTACTGTAATGTACTATAACAGTTATGACTACTATTATTACTATTACTATTTCTACTACATCTAGCAACAGCGCCATACCTGCCGGAGGAGAGGCGGCTTGCACTTCTGTTCATGTTGCGGACGAGCTTAGTGGACATGGATCTTTGGCGGAGGCCCTGAGGGTTCAAGGTCGTCGGGTTCCATGCAACATGATGGTGCTGATGTTTGAATGGCCCAGGCCTTTAGAGTAAATTTGATGACTCAAGGCTGGAGGTTCAGAATCTGGCCTACAAAGACTAGGTTGAGCGCAGTTATGACCAGTCCGCATGTGCCGGAATAGAAAGATGTACAATGTCAACATCAATATCAATGACAACAGCTTGCCCCTGGCAGGAACAATCCAGTACTGCTGGCACCGGTGGTTGTGGGTCAGGTAGTAGAGTCACAACTGGCTGGTAAGACAAAAAGTCTTCCGTGACAAATGCCAGAGCACGAGCATTGGCCGCATGTGGTTTTGACTTGCGTCCACGGCCTTACGTTTTGGGCAGCTGGCAAGCTGAAGCTAACGAAGTATTATCAGCAAAAAGCACAACCGTGGGGCTGGGAGGCGGAGCAGATGGTCCCAGGCAGCACAGCTTGCCTTCCTATAACAGCAAACAAGCTGCTCCCAAAAAGGCTCGCAATGTGCAGGTGGTTCCAGGTGGCGGACGACAATGGAGGCATGGTGCTCAGTTGGCACTGGAACACTTAGTTGGTGGATTTTGCGATGAAATTTGTGACTGGATAGTTGTGGCTTAGCAGGCTGAGATCTTAGCTGTAGTGCTGTTGCTGAGGTCAATCCACTGAACGCCGGGTGTCCTTGTACTTTCATTTGGCAGATGGATTGCAAGCAGCAGGCGCGTTGTGCGGATGTCCACAACCGGTCTGATTCGTGGCAGCGTTTCTTCATATTCCAGAACATGTTGTCTTGGGCCTCTCTGAGTGTGCAGCAAGAACCTGTTCATGGTGAGACCTTTGCACCTCAGTCGCTAGAGGCGATAGAGTAGTAGTCTTGAACGTGCGGAGCTTAGAAGACCTCAAGTCATGGGATGCCCCCGGAAGGTGCAGATGTGGTGGCGGAGCTTCAGGCGGGATTGCTTGTGAGCCCACGCTTCAGCTTTTAGAGGCCTCTATGCTGCCGAGAGTCTTCAAGACTTTCCTTACCAAATGGCACTACCTTGTGAACGGAAGGAAGGTAAGAGTAAGACCGCGTCCGCCGTACCGCTTCGGCGTGCTGTATGAGGTTCATGTACGAGACGAAACCAGGAGGGTGTAAGGATGTGTCTGCAAGTCTTTTCCCTCTGAGTTTGCGAGAGACATTCAGCTCAACTAGCCCCAGACCCAAACTGGAATCTTGAAAGCTTTGCAGCCTGGACAGCATCTGAATTGAGGGCCCCAAATCTTCAGCTCTGAGCCACGTTGCCAAACTTACCCCACCCCCAAAACCGTTCCAATAGCCTTGTTCCTACTCGGAGGCACTCCCGGGAGCCAGGAAGATCTTGAGCCCAGCCTGTACCTTGGGATGGAAGAGACATGCAAAGACTAAAATAAAAATAGTAGGTCCTCCGGATTCCAATACCCCAGTAGTACCCTTTTTAATTTGGGGTCTCTTTATCAAAGCTCAAGGTTAGAGTGCACTTTTTATTAAGGGGGTACTGGGGAACCTAAGACTGCAAGAGACAGCCAGGAGGCCAGCGGATGCATTTGTGATGCTGGGCCAGCTGTCAGTCAGGTTGCAACCGGATGGTGCGAACTTATGGCTGCCGAGGCCAGTGGATTTTGTGGTTTCCCAAAATTAGAAGTACCATTTTAGGGGTCCCCGTAATAAGGATTATAGTATATTGAGGTCTATACTGGGGTCCCCTTATTTAGGGAAACTACCATTTAGGTTTTAGGGTTTAGGGGTTACCCTGCCCAGATATTTGTGCAATTTGTGCAGCATTTGCGGTCCGAGGGCTCAGTCCCGAAAGCAGCTTTTCCGCTTGCAAGCGACCAACATAGCAGCATGCCGCGGTACAGACAAAGGTTCTGGCTGAGCACACTTCAATAGTTCTGGGAAACAAGGTCAACATTCTCTCCTGAGAGATGGTCCAGCAAATCCCGTTTGGCGAACACAGTGATGAAAGGTGGAAGACCGGCTGCTGGCCCATACGTTCTATCGCTGCTGAACTTCATTGTTGTGTCTCTTTGGTGGCAGCGCAACATTGTCCACCTTTCGACACGGTGAAGATGCAGGTGGCTTTAGGGCACAGCACCCCGATTTCGTGATTGGCGTGTTGGTCCCGCGGCCATACTGCGACCGGTGGGAATCGTTTCAGTCGTGACTGCAGTCATCAGGAATTGCAGGCATACGCAATGGTGGCGACTGATGTCAAGTCTTCAAGCTCTCATCGATCCTCATCTGGGAGGACTAGGGAAAAAAGCCTTGGTTCAGCCTGCAATGAGGTTCCTGATGCGGCGGATGTTTTTTCATCCCTGTCCGATGTTACAGTTACAATTGGCTGGCATGCAAACACCATCCTCTCTACATGGAAGAATCCTCAGGCACTGCACAGGGTCCTGTTTTGATCTGTTTTGCAAATGGGCCGCAGCCTGCATAGTTGGAACAGGAGGCCCCCACGATTTTGTAGATTGCAATAGGGGGCAATGCACTTCCGTAAAATAGGTTCCATTGGTGTGAGCCAGAAAAGATCACACAGCTTGGTGGTGTTTGTGTGTGGCGCAATGAACACACAAGACCATAGCTTCTGAAAAATGATCTTGCACTTGGTTTGCAAAGTATTCCGTTGTGTTCCAGTCACCTCGGGCATCTCACAAATTGCCGATTCTATCCATGATGATGTGGTATGTGAAGGGCTCCCAACATTATTATAATTATTGTTACTAGCAGACTAGCATTACTAGTACTGCTATCATCGTTATTATTACCGGTGCGAATATTCTTTTTGCTGTTATGACTACGTAAAGTGCAGATGCCGTGGAGGTAGCGCTGCTGCAAGCCGCTCTGTTGGATGATCCTGGCGCTGAGATGTTTGTCTTGCTGCCACACGATGCCGGGATCTTAGAGGCTGATAGGTGCATTAAAGGTAATTACAAGGAGTCATATAGTGGATATACATATATATGTGTATATACATAATACGTTACATGCACAAGTGGCAATGGAAACAAATTTCTGGCAGTATGGACCGTCATAGTCATAGCCGACATAGTCGTACCGAGTCAGGCCAAGTTGGGGGGCATTTGCAGAAGTATTGCCAGAAGTCGCAGAATAAAATGGCGGGGCTAACGATCCTAGGGCTGTCGCATTGAATTGGTAAGCCTAGGTAGTTCTGAGGACTTCTGTCGATAAATTCCAAGTAGAAGCTCGCGACAGGGGCAGCCCGCTGCATTCCTTTAATGGCATCTGTCCCATGCATCTTTCTTGTATCGAATGCCTTTGCATGCCGCAGCCCTTAGCAAAGCCCACGACCAGTGGGGGAAGCTCTTTGCAAAGATGTGTTTCTTCCCGACTGACAGGCAGGGAGTGCGACAAGTAGGTCAGCTTGGGCCTCCTTCCCAATCCTGCGACCACCCAAAAATGTGTGTATGCCACAATTACGGTCACCTTATTCGCCCAGCATGGGAAATCCAAACTAAAAAGAGGCCATCATTTTGAGGATCTCCCATGTAGTGCTTGACAGGATACTCATGGACAAAGCTTCTGCCAGTGCCCTTCGGGGCGGCGTCGCAGCGGCAGTGGTGCAAGCGATCTGCGTTCCGTCCTTCATGTGGATGCCGCATTGCTCAACATGGCATGGAAAACCATGATAAACCCCTCCTTTGTAGCTTCTTCCTGGGCGTGTTCAGTTAACTGGCGAACCAACACTCCTGCTTTTCAACATCGGGTGACCCATGACCCTTGAGTCCAGGCGAACCGTGACGAATTATCAGTACCGGCATGGTGGCCGGGTTTTGGAGGTAGCTCGCAGACTGTATGCAGAGGGCGGCCCACGCCGTTTTTACCGAGGCCACCACGTGTTCGATCAAATTTCATCTTAGGACTATACACCCTGCTGTTGCTAGCAGACAGAACATATGCAGTCAGGAGTCGTTCCCGCGCTGGTGCAGTCGCCAATCCTTCGATTTGGCGGCTTGCCATCAAGCCAGGCTTTGTCGTGTTTGGACGCTACAGAGCTGACATGACAGTGGCATGGAGGCCACCGAGACACCCCTGTAAGCTGCCCAGATGTTGCTAAGAATTATTGGCAGTTGACGAACCCAGGCGGTTTGGCAGTCAATGAGGGCCTTCTTTCAGTGACAGCCGGGACCTTAAGGCTTTCTTTTGTCATGTGGCCGCAGGCTCTGCATATCGGCAGTTGAAACAGATTTGTCAGGAGCCCTAGACTACGTGAGTTGCTGAAGTCGTGTGTAACGTGCTTTCAGTGGTTACTGAGCATCTGCACACTGCCTCTTGGACACTGGGAATTTGCATAATGCAAATGCCGGGGCAGATAATAAGGATCAAATCATATCCGATGTCTGGGCATGTTTTTTTTCGAATTAGCGGCTTCAATGGCAACATGAAGCATGTTTCAAACACTAACAAAACAGGATAAGGCCCACACTAAAACCTCGTGATTCTGAGGCCAACTCCGGCTTATCTCACACAGCTACAGCAGCTTTGTCCTCAGCCGCTGCCACAGGGCTGAAGGTCCTCCTTATGCCACTTGACGCGTGGCAAACTGCACCTCGGTCTACATCACGGATTCAGGGTTTTGGGCAATTACCAAGATAATCCTCGTCCTCATCATGTCATCCCCAAGAGGGCTGCTTTGAGATACTGCCACACTAGTGATTGTAAAACCAGATCGTTCAGAGCAGCGATATGCGGAGGAGTGCTAAAGCTGCTAAAGCAAGAAAATCAGAAGCGGTAGTAAAAGCTCGAGATTGAGGCAGCAATAACAGTTATCATGGCAAGTACCTGCAGCAGTTTCTAGAGCGCATTTCTTGCATCAGTATTGCACTGGCGTACAGCGAAACGTGTTTGACATTTCTGTGGGCAGAATGTGATTTGAAGACATGCAGCTAGACATCGCGTGCTTATAGCTACACCGCACATTCACACACACAGATATATATATATATATCTGTATAGATCTATCTATCTATCGACCTATCTATCTATCTATCTATCAGAACGATCCGCAACATCAGTTCCTATTGTGGGCACGTAGCTGTTGTTGTGAGGGGGCCGTAACAGCTTGATTGGCACAAAGTCCTGAAAAACTCCTTCCGGCTAAACTGGGTTGCTGGTAAGGAACTTACTTTAACTTACTATCTTGGAGAACCCTATTAATTACCATGTATACCCACTGTGGAAACTTAATTTAAGTTCCTTCCCAGCAACCCGGTAAAGTGTCCTAATTTTGCACCACGCAAGGCAAAGCAAGTGAACGGCAAGCAGGGCCTGGCAATTCTGCTGGCAGAAGCTGGGTTGTTTTCAATGAAAGCTGAATAAGTTATCAGAACATGGGTTTATAGTAAATGAACCCACTTTCCCCATAATGGCAACTTAGCTCAAGTTCCTTAAGTCCTTATTATGTAGTCCCATATAACCAGATTCCATGGTTTTTTCCTCATTCTTTTCCATCAGATTCTCCCATAAAAACTTAACCCAAAACCCTACAGTACCCTTCAACAGCCCCTACATAACCCTACAACCCCTAGATAGCCCTGTAAGAGCCCCTTTCTAACCCATAACCCCCTATAACACTTTAACAGCCCCTCCCCTATGACCTTGCACCGCCCCTTTGAAACCCTTATATGAGCCATAGCCTAAACTAGGGATTATATAGGGGACTACTATAGGAGGGTTTAGATTTTTGCTCACTTTAACCCATTCAAATTCCTTAAAAAGCCACCCAGGAAGCCAAAAGGCGACCCCTGAGACTCTGGCGAGGCACTGCAGGACAGCAAACGTCTTCCTAATCTGAAGACTTGGAGGTTCATAGGGGGCTCTACCAAAATTAGGGGCACTCTCCAAAGGAATCATAGGGGTTATATGGTGATACTTGAGGATATCATATGGGGGTTATGGCTTTACCAAAATTAAGGGTAACTTTCTTCGAGGTCTCCATAATCATAAGGGTTACAGCATTTTGGGCATATATTAGGGCCCCAATATTTTGGGAAACTGCCACTTGAAGGGATTTAGGGAAAAGGAGGATCTATAATATGGATATATAGTAGCAATTATACTAGCAGCTGCACTCAGGAAGAAGGCCTGAATGATAACTACTGTGGGAATGAGTTTGCTTTTTCCCAAAATACAGGGACCCTAACATAGACCCCAAAATATTATAATCCTTATTATGGGGGCCCCCAATAGAGTACCCCTAATTGTGGAAACCTCATTTATCGGTTCGCATCCTGCCCTGGGCTTCTTCGGTCTTTGTGCTGCCAATGCCTTTGACAGGTGAAGCCCCTGCGGTAAACAGTTGAACCGGCTACGGTACATGGCCAGGACATGATTTACAGCTCATGCGCAGGATGTCTGACTGGAACATGGATAGCTCACTACGCGTGGTGCTTCACCAACAACTGGCTCCACGACGCTTTGCCGAGATCAGCCTTCGGCAACTCCGAGACAGCAAGGACGCGAGCACATGCTTGCGAAGTGATCATTTTGCCAACGGAGGAGGCAGGCACCCTAAAAGGGAAAGAATTGCATCATCGCTGAAGGAGTGCCAGCATTGGGTTTGCAGCAAACGTCGCTGGCGATTGTTGTAGCAACTTTCTCCGAGCAGCTTGCTTCAATCAAGAGTCAAGGCTGTGGTAGGTTTCGTGTATGCATATGTTGAAGAAGCCGAGGTATTAAAAACGATCCGGCAGACTGCTGGAACTTCCGTTACTTACCAGGGGGCGATCAAAGAGTTGCTTCAAAGGGAAGGAGTACGAGGTCCGTGGATCCCTTCCAGTGAGACCTGATAGTAGGAGAAGGGCGTAGGGTATATCGCAGAATAGAAGTCTGACCTTCATTGTTCAAATGCCGAGTTGTTAAATTGATTGCACGCAGCTTCTTCCGATGTCTCCTCGGCAGGCTTGTTCGGACGAGGCCTTCCAACTAAAGTGGCATCAAGTGGATTGCAAGGAGCTGCGCTCGCCTCAGCTTTTTTCGCCAGCATCCAACATGGGAGGAGATGTCCAACATTGTCGGGTCTTTAGTGGCAGGTGCTAGTGTCAGCGCTTGCTGGTCGGGTGCATGGGAAAAAAGGCAGCTAAGGCGAGCTCCCTTTTCTGCTCCTACATTTTGCTACAGATAAGGTCAGAGCACACAGGGCAAAGTGTCCAAAGCTCAGAGCATCAGCGCAAGTAGCCTGCTCTGTGCTCAGGCTTTCCTCATCGGCTACGAAGCGGTACTCAGAAACATTGCCATTTGAAGGGCTCAAGAGCTGGACTGACAGGTTCTAGAGATGGCTGAGTAGCCTTGCTGGCATTGGCTTTTGGAAAATAGTATGTAGACCGCTCACACGCAAGACGGCTTGTAAATGCTCCCATTCGCAGGGACTGCGATCCGTCGATGCCGTCTCACGGAGCGGCTTTATCTTGTTTCACTTATCAGCTCCGTTTAAGTTGCTTGAGGACGGAGCAGTATTTTCAATGGCCCAAAGCTGCAGATCGAGGCACACTGCCAGCACTACGCGGTGGCTTTGACAGCAGTCAGCTACGTGCCGTTCAACACTGGGCTGCATAGGCGGTACTCTCCCAAAGTGTGTTCGGTTTCGTCTAACTGTTTCAGGGTAAATTGAGACTTCTCGCGTCGTTGTGAGGTTCAATTTTGAGATGACTTGCGGCGGATACAGCTAGCAAGTCGTGTTGGGCGGCAAATGTCCATAAATTTGTGTCTTTTCTTTGTACAGATCGCAGCACCCGGCTTTGGGCTTCTTGCATGCCGTTTCCTGCGCCCCTTCCCATTTTGGTATCGGCGCAAGGATCTCATCTCAATGTAGATACAGATTGGGTCTGTGCGTTTGATGTACAGCATTCCACGGGGTAAAGCCTTCGAGTTTCGAGGCACCTGAGAGGAAGAGCCAGAGCTCAGCAAGAGCTCTGCTGGGAGGACAGACCGAGGTGGCGCGAGGACTTCCCCACGCCTGCCTATGACAGGCATGAGGATGACAGGATACGACCTTCCCGACCGCCACTCTTCAGAACAAAAGCATGTGTGGGCTTGGGCCAGGATTTCCCCAAGTTCAATTCCTCGTGTGCGACTTCCAAGTAAGGTTTCCTTACTCTTTGGGACCCTAAAGAACCACGATTGTTGCAGGATCTCCCATTTTTAAGGGCATGCTTCATGAGTTTGCCGCGCGTGGTCCGCCCAGGCCACCCCGCTTTGGCCTCTCCGTGCCGAACTTAAGATCCTTTAGGTCTTGATACATGAGGTCAAAACCATTAGATGCAGACGTTGTGAGAAGTGCATATGGCATCAAAATTATGCGATTACAAGATTAGAGTCCCTCTTTCACCCCCAGGTAGTCGGGTCCTTACAGTCCTTGCGGTCCTTGCCATGCGGATTGAGAAGCAAGCGCATATGGCACAAGAAGTACGTGATTACAAGCTTAGGGTCCCTTTTTAATTAGTGCCCGGGTAGTCGGGTCTTTACCGTCCTTACCACGCGGATGTTGTAAGGCCACGCTTGCATTGGGAGTATGCGGCACAGCGTTGCAGCACTGTTTTGTGTGGAAGGGATTGGATTCTCGACCGCTCTGCGAGCCCAGGTAGCGTTGTGTCGGGCTCTTACAATGTTCTCGCAGTAGTATTGTACTCATCAAGAAGCTGGATCCCTTTTTGTACATTCTGAATCTAAATTGACTTGCCAAGAAGGGCTTACAGAGTTCGTCCACCGTCCATACCTCCAGCCCGAATCAGACATTGGTAGTTTCCATAAATAGGGGAACCCCAATAGACCAAAAGGATTATATCTCTTAATATGGTGCGCCCACAGGGGACACCTAATTTTTGGAAACCCGAATCCTTATAACTTTCACTGCTAGCATAAAAGCCCAGATTCCATTTCATGTTCCATGCTATCCCTAAATAATCCCCGGAAACCCGGATAGTACAAACCCTGCATCAGCCAGGAAATTTGGGTACTGCCCCGACTCATTATCAGTTGGTAATAATGTTAAGAAAATATACATAGCCCTTCATATGAGTCGGGCCAGGACCCAACCTATAATGTTCCCGCTCCCCGGGTCAGACACGTTGGAAGCATGGGCGGTTGACATGAACCTCCCAGAATTAAAGTTTAGAATTTTGGGGTTCTGGCTGCTGGCCTCTGCATTTAAGGATTGTCGTTCTTGAAAGTATCCGCAGCGTCCAGGTGCATTTTTTGCTTTGGGGCTACCTTCGGAAGAGAGATCTATGTCGTAACTGGCCAACAGAAAGTCATTATGAAATGGTTCGCCACATTGCCGCAGAACTGTTACGGGTGTTTTTGACGCCGTCATCTTCCTGTCAGTTTAGGACAATAGCTTTTGCCCCAAGCTTTGCCCCAATGATGTTCTCGCAAGCAAGGAATGAAGACATGGACTGTTGGGACTTTACGTGGATGTGTACCGTCATTCCCTTCTAACAAGAGGCGACACTGTGAGTACTTGAGGTATGCAATCCCCTCAAGCCAATACCAACTATGCACGCTGGAAATTCCACAAGTTCTCCTGCTGGAGCAGCCCCAAAAGGGCACGAAGCCCTCGCGCCTTGCCGAGGAGCGCGCTGCTCGATCGCGATGGGGAGCCAGTGCACAAGTCCAAGCATGCCAGAGGGCGAGCTTTTCGAGATAATGCACGCCTAAATTCCTTCTTTGGTGGCAAGTACCTTGGGAATCCTAGAGAAGTGTCCAGCGTTCTCACGGCGAAAAGAACACATATAGGCAGAGGAAGAAGAGGATCTAATAGAAGTCAGTCTGAAGAACTGTTCCGGGATGGTAGAGCGGTTGTGCAAGAAACGACTCGAGAAGGAAGGAAGTTGGAATGCCACAACCTGCCAAGTGAAAATCAGAAGGGTTAAGAGGCATCGAGGCAAAGTTGTGTGGGGCAATCAATACCCACCACACCATGCCAAGGAATCCATGGCATCGGCAAAGGCAGGGCTCAGCTCAGTGGGAAAAGCCGAGCTCTGAAACAAAATTGAAAAACGGCGCAACATTAGAGCTGTACAAACTGCACACCCAGGAGCAATGAAAAACCAGCCGAATTCAGAACCAGCCAGCAAGGTGCAATCCAAGGGCATGCCGAGTCCAGCGCTACAGGCGACACAGGCCCCCCTAAGGGATCCCTAAGCCAAGTCAAGCCATGCATGCCGTGTCCAGCGCTACCGATGGAGCACCGAGCCAGAAGGCCCAAAAACAGCCGCGCGAGGCATTACAAGTTCCTGGCAGCTGCGAGGCAAATTGCCACAGGGGAGGCGTAGCTCCAGAAATATGGAAGTGGATTCAGTAAGCGGCGTGGGAGACAAGCGCTGCGAAGCAGGTAGTCGATCCCAAAGCGAGCCGAAGCCCGCTGGCATGGTCTCCTAGGCTCAGCACCTTCAAGCATTGAAGGCCCGGGGGCACCACGTGGAGGCGGGAGACCGCCGCCCCCGAAAGGACTCGAGACGCAGGTTGGCTGCACTGATTAAGTTGAGGTTTCACAGGTTCAACTCAGCGCCCCTGATGGGACGCGAAGCCCCAAACTTGGGCGCTGTTGTCTTTTGACTGCGTGCATGTCTGGGGCCCTGGGGGAGTGCGACTAGTGACTGGTTTGCTGTTCAGGAGCTTAAAAAAAGGTGCTATGATGAGGAAAACTTATTGTTTACTATATACCCGCATTATGGTAACTTCGCTCAAGTTCCTTAACAGCAACCCAGAATAGTATAGCTGCAAGGCTGGCTTAAGGCTGCCAAGGAGCTACCTAGAAGCTTCCCACAGAATTAGGGGTACCTTTTTGGGGGGATCCCCATAATAAAGATTATAGTATTTTGGGGATCCATATTTGTGATCCGTTTATTTAGGGAAATTACCCCCTATAGCTACCCTCTTGTTGGATGTGCCTAAGCTGGGGCTTCGAGACGGTGCCGTGCGATGCTGCACAATGCGTATATTGAAGCCCCAGGTTAAGGGTTTAGTTTCTCAAATTTGGGTACCCTTGAGAAACCCAGTCATGTGTAAAGAGGTTATAAACTATAAGCGGATTATGAGGGTCCCCCCTTTAGGAGTATGTAGGGATTTGTTTGAGAAGAATCCTAACCCTAAATAGTAGTTTCCATGTTCTTTTCCATTCTCCCCACATAACCCCTATGTAAGCCCAATATAGCCGTATAAAACCCTATAGAACCCCCATAAAACCCTTTGTAATCACTATAAACCCCTATATAAC